>JAZHYW010025712.1:0-37764 GCA_037355805.1 Ixodes ricinus | reverse complement strand
ATCGGCCCGTACCAGTGTTGTAGGCGTTACCGAAAAAAGTAACTAAATACGTTACTCGTTACTTGCAAATAAAAGTAACGCGTTACCGACCTACGTTACCTCAAAATAAAAGGAACGCGTTACCGTTACCGTTACTGATAAAAAGTAACGCACGTTACTGTTGCGTTACTTTTTATTCACGAACTAAAACATTTGCTGTTTCGACGTTTGATATGTGCGTAAGCGCCATAGCTAAAATATGTCCATGTCCACGTGGGTCCGGAGAGCCACTCACACGCTCTGTTGGCTGTCGGTCAATCGCTCAAGGCCTCCTCCGTTTTTCAAGTCCCGAAAACGGGAAAGGGAATGACACGAAGGCGTCATTCTCTCTCCCAGCGGGAAGCGAAACGTAGGCTTCGACGCAGGAATCTCACAAATCCACCCGAAGCCGGACCTCTTTGGCGCTCCAGGCGAGGCGACAGCGGTAGCGAGGTCAACGAGCCGCGGGAGAAAACCAGTGGCAGGTGGCGTGTGACGTCAAATCTGAATAGCACCGACGTCAAAGAAAAGTGGAGGACCTCGGCATTTTTCGACTAAGGAATTTATAACTGAACACTTAAAAAAACAAAACAAAAATTAAAATTTTATTTTTTTAAGTTTTAGGAAGTAAAGTAACGAAACGTAATTTCGTTACACGTTACTCAAAATAAGTAACGTAAGTACGTTACCCGTTACTTCTTTGGAAAAGTAACGAATACGTTACAACGTTACCCAAAAAGGAACGCGTTACCGGTAACGCCGTTACTTGTAACGCGTTACCGCCAACACTGGCCCGTACAATTTATCGGGGAAGTTCTCAAGCAAATGGGGCAGATTTGCGTGAGAGTCGGGCCCTTTCTTTTTCCGCGATACGAAAAAATTTTCCCCAGCTTAATACGGCTCCAAGGAATAGCAATTGAGAGATGAATGAGCTATTCGAGAATAATCTTAATATTTTCGTTTTTCTTTCTTGTAATCCGCTATTCATTTATTTATTTATTTTCACTCCTTTCTTTTCAGTGTCCACACACAGCTTGACGCATCTTTAATGGTGGACTATAAAGATGTGTATGAATATATTTTCCTATTTTTAAAGGTAGCGCGTTAATACATAGATAAATATACATATATTGTGACGTGTTTACTTGACGGTGTCCGCTTCATCGTCTTTCAGCGTGAGGATTGCCGAGGTGATACACGAGGCCTGCTTGCGCGAACTTCGCGAGGACGAACAGAGGCTCGATAGATGTTTCGAAGGGCGGACATTAAAAACCGTCACTGGCCCTCGGTCTTAATCAATATATATATATATATATATATATATATATATATATATATATATATATATATATATATGAGAGAGAGAGAGAGAGAGAGAGAGATTGAGAGAGAGAATAATGGCGTGCCGTAAGATATAGCTTAGAAAAGGATTGCCTAAGGAGTACTTATATGTTTATTGAACAACGTTCCGAGTGGGGTCCGCTCAGAACGTGTGTATATATATGTTACAAAGTGAAAAGAAAAATGTCTTGTCAATATTTATATTGAATCTTTATATAAATTGACAAGCACTCTCACCTCGGCGCACGTCGTTTATAAGCTTTCTAAGTTGCACGGCTTAATTATAAACATCTCCCGGTCATTTTGTTTTATTGTTCGTTATTAAACGTTATATGATATGTCTGTACAAATAAACAATATATGAAGACATGAATTAGGAAAACATTATATTATGTACCACACAGGCTGCACAGTGCAAAAGATAATAAACTCCCAGACATACTATATTTCCAAACTTTTTGTTTCACAATTGAGATCGAGGATGCGTCCTTATTTTTTATTGTCTGAACCAGTTCCCGTGACTTTGCAAATGCATGAAGCTAGCACGCAAAAAAAAATTAACAAGTATAATTAAGTGCTCTTAGGTAATCAAGTGGTTAAATTACTTTCATTTGGTTGATGAAGCACATGTTTAAAATATGAATAAATTTTACTAGGAGAAGTTAGAGAGTTCAAATTTTTGCAAAGCAAAACTGATAGTAGTGTTTGTGTATTATTTTCAGAAGAAAATATTGAGTAATTCAAAGTCTGTGTTGCAAAGAAGTACTTTTTATATCAAAGCAACATGTTTATTGCTACAATACACAAATATATTTGCTTGCTGTTTTTTTATATCAAAATTTTAATGTTGCAATGACCCCTCACCCTTTATGTAAAATTCTCCATGGAGGATCATTAAGGGTAAATGAATGAATGAATGAATAAATGGTCGCTCGTCAAGACAGTTAAGACGAGTGCCTATGATCAATAACAAACTTTGTGCGGTTCTAGGTTTTTTTAATGCGAATAGCATTCTTTGGCTACTTCACGCACTTTTCGTCTATGTATCTATCTATCTGGCTACCTAACCTCTTACGCCGCGGGTCGATAAATAAATAAAAAAGACCGGCGCCGGCTGGGATTCGAACCGTTGACCCTTTGATCAGCAGGCAGACGCGCTAACCACAGAGCAATGAAGGCAGTCATTCAACGCACTCTAAACGGTTGTTTATATCTTTACCATAGGACGCGTTTACAGCGCTGTCACAGCTACCGGTGCGCGCGCGTTCCATGCACGAGGGCTCATTCCGCTCTCGTGAGGCTGAGCACGGCCGCTAGCTCACCCTCTCCCGCGCTCGGGAGAGGGTGATGTAGCGGCCGTGCTCAGCCTCACGAGAGCGGAATGAGCCCTCGTGCATGGAACGCGCGCGCACCGTTAGCTGTAACAGCGCTGTAAAGCGCGTCCTATGGTAAAGATATAAACAACCGTTTAGAGTACCGTTGGTTGAGACTAGCTGAGACGCCAGAAAGTCTGGTCGGTACCATTTTGAGTGTTTGTGCGTATGGCGCGTGCTTTGCTCGCCTTCCTAAGTGACACAAACGCACGTGCTGGGCTGCGGAGATCGTGCGCAGGGCTGTGAAAGTGTCAACAAATTTAGAATCGCCTCAAGAGTGGGCTGGCGTATCTAGAGTGTGCCGGCCACCTGACGAACGCGCATAACTCCGCACCGTTTGATGCTATTCGCATTAACGTAGATAATCATTCCCAAATGATGGGTTCTGCTGATTTTTTTAAGTGTAGAAGATATATTTGGAAAGAACTTCAGCATGTTTATCTATGTCCGCCGTTGTCACGTTGAACATATCATCTGTAACTTCTTAAATTCTTCGCCCTACCAATTAAAACAACAACAAAAAAAAAGCACAGGCACTTTGCACTTGGAGGTTTATTCATAAACAAATAATAATATTGCAGTTTCGACGCTTTCAGCTTTATACATTCCTTGTCGCATTTCGAAACAGATACCGCCTTTCAGCAGAAGCCGTTTTCACGAAAGGAACATGAACCGTGATCTGAGGATCCCTGTAATTTGAGAAAGCAAGAAATGTTTTAAAAATGAAGGCAACTGCAAAAACAAAAGATAAAATAAATAAAACAAAATCACCGAAGTGTATAACGAAAAGAAAACGAAAGTAAAAAAAAAAGCAGTAATGTAGTGAATAATGAAGGAAGCCAAAAAGAACCCGTTTCGCGAAAAATAGAAATAAACACAAAGAGCTTGATCATACAACTGGCTGAAGGTTCGCCTTCCCCCCTCCCCCTCCCAAATAACAGCAAAAAACAAAAATCTAACTAAAAAGAAAAAGAAGAGACCCCCCAAAATGCTAGGCAAGCATAGTTTTCTCGCTGGCCCAAGTTCGGACATACGCAAACACACGAGGAAGAAAAAAAAAAAAGAAGCCTCCGTTGGGATGAGGTAAATCTTCATGCTCCATGGGACGGGCAGATAGGTCTGGGAGAACGTGACATCTGGAATCGGTCGCCTAGGTCTCTTGTTGCTGTACTTTTGAAACGGTTCCCTAGCTTGTGACAGCGAGCATGTAGCCGCACTTCATGCTTGTGCCTTTGTATTTGTCCTTTAGACTAAAAAAAATGTACAACCAACATTTTAACCTGTTATATTTTTTTCTTTGACTCTTGCTCAAATGTACTTCATGGATGCGTTTATAATTGTACTAAGTATAAGACAGCTACGTTTTTGGTTTTTGTTGTGAAATGTTATGTTCAGGCGTGCGCCCTTGCCCGCGGTTTGGAGTTGCCGAATAAAACAGTCGCGTCCTTACGCCTTTTCAGGCTTTTCATAAAGTCTCAACGTCTCCTGTTTTATACAAAGGCGTTGCGTTTTGGTGGCTGCAGTTTCTTAATTAGGCCGTGTCGCTGACCCAACCTGGTGGAATATTCAACACTGCACGCATCTACCGACCCACCGCACTACATTGCCAACAACATGGTAATCCCCAGCATTCAAGTAGCTTTAGAAATAAACAAGAAAAGTAGTATGCTTTTTTATATTCGATTCGTAAGCGCCGGAACCACTCCGAAACCGACTGTGCAAAGCGGCCACAGTCCCCTCCTTTGCGTTAGCATGCTTTTGAACTGGTGATGACGATTTCACGCTTGGGGTTTTTCAGAAAACAGATATAAATATATATACCATCAAGCAAAGGGTAGCCTCATCCGGAGGAAAATGCAAAATTCCAAAATGCAGCTGGTATGAGCCTCGATAGCTTCTTGGAGCTTCTAGAAATCTACTTTACAGCGACTGTGGTATCACACCAGGAGCAACACTATGTACAGAAAAGTGTAGTCTGCATAGGATCCCGAGTAGCCCCATACTTGTGTGATTGGTACCTTGCAGCATGCGGTAAGAATATCCAAGAAAATCTAAAAGATCAACGCATCGAGGCCATTTTTCGGTATGTTGATGACTTTCTCAAACTGTAATTCCTATACAGACGAGCCGAGCAGCGGGTGTTTAGATGGTGTCATACGCACCTTTAAACACATCTGCCCAGGACTATCTTTCACCCCGAAACTTCCGGTAAACCAGTCTATACGGTTTCTGGATCTCTCCTTGGAGTTCAGAAATACCTACGTGTGCTGGATGTATAAAGCCCGCTCATGTAAAGGATTACTTCCAAGCAACTTGGAACACTCAAAAACTGTAAAACGAGGGTTGGCCACCAAAACTCTCGTCTCGGCATTACAAAATTCTTGCCCCCATAGAGTCAGCCGCAGTTTTCAAAAAACAATTCTGTAGGCTTCAGGACTCTGGTTACGCAAGCACACTCCTAATACCGGTATGCGAGAGCCTCTGCAAGCAAGTGCGGCAAAAACAGGAAAACAATGCACAACCAATGAAAAAGAAGCGCCCGGAACCTCTTCTGGTGATGCCATACATCCACGGGTTTACGCATCGCCTAAAAAAGATCGCCGGCCGACAAGGCGTACAGGTCGTATGCTCTGCCCCCAACAAGGCATATGCCATGTGCCGTAAGGTGAATTGTACGAATGACCAAAATCAGAGGTCCACCTGTGGCATCGCGCACCGAACACCGTACGCCCCGTGCGAGAAAGGAGTGGTGTACAGTATTCCGTTGTCATGTGGGAAATGGTACATTGGTCAAACTGGGCGGTGTATTAACGACCGCACCAGGGAGCATGCAGCTTCCGTTGGCGCACTAATGTCAGCTGGCCATCTTCCGGCGCATTGTCGAGTATGCCAATGTGCTCCTGATTTCGGAAACATTACCATCGTCGGAAAACACAAAAACCAGCGTGCAAGGGAAATCCTGGAATCTCTGGCTATTGAGGCGCACGGGGATGACTGCGTGAGTGCCGCCACCATTACGCTATTTCCGAAAGAAAAATTGTATCTTCTTGGAGCGCCGCAAGTGAGGAACCAAGTCAGGAACATGTGAACGCTATAGCCACCAAATATTATACCGAAGAAGAAGTTACCCCTGGGAACTCAATAGACGCTTTCAGGCAGCTTTGCATGGGCGCCCCCATAACCGATTTTCAATTTTTGTTTTTTCTTATTCCATTCGCTTCACTTCAATATTGCGACAGCAGGACAGGTTAATGCCAGTTTAACTGTTACTGCGTCCTTCTTCCCAGCATAGGCCCTTGTGGAGACTCGTCAACGCCCGCTTCAGTGGCTCGGCATCTCGTTAAGGCAAGAGAAGGTCGGCAATGGCGGCTCAACCTGGCGCGTGTGTAAAGCGTCTATAGCATAATTCATGAGCGTAGATTAAAAGAAAAAAAAGATGAATTTCAGTAAATGGTATAATTCATGAAGGTAGATGAAAAAGAAAAAGAAGAATTTCAGTAAATGGTTGAAAGTCCAGCAGTGTGTCTCTTTTTCTCCACTCCTTGATTTTTTCCCTCTACGTTCAGCTGGAAACCTTCAGAATCATGTCATACCAACCAGCTCAGCTCCAGGCAGTCACGAATTGAATAGGTGGTCTTGGTACGGAGGGAGTGTTAACAATCCCATACAAAAATCAACTGGCTTAGACATTCTGTGAAGAAAAAAAATGAAGGGGCGATTGCACTCATGCCCAGTTCTTATCCTACTACACAGCCCCCGCTTCTACGCAACAGCCACCCCCCCCCCACACACACACACACATTCCGCATGGTGCAACGCCATTGGTCACGCGTGTTATGACGTAAAAAAATCAGTTGCGATCGGTCGTTCACCCTTTCTCCCATGGCATTTCCACGTTGCTAACAACGCCAACACGAGCAAGCAAGCAAGGTACACATCGCGACACTGTTAGCGCGAACATGACATAGGCGCATTTTCGCACTTTACTTCTAAATAGTATTAGCGAGCACGAAAGTTTATCGCTTACATTATAGACCCTTTTGCTGTTTACAAACATGAACTGCCTCCTGCGTCCCAAGCAACTTCCGGTTCATAAAAAGTATGAACAAAGTCCACCCTAACACCGCTGTTTGAAATGTCGATGAAACGTTTAACCACCAATTCTCCAGGGGAACGCCAAAAGAACGAAGAAGACCGAGATATGTTCAATATTTTCGAGTACTCTTGTAAACCAACTTGCCTCCTCCAAGACGTTAAATTGACCAGCCGAGGGCCCTCGTTAAATCTCCAACTTTGATTTGCGTTTTAGCGCTTATGCTTTCTAGCACTGGCGACATAGGCAAGCTCGACAGACTTGCAAAGACGGAGCGACCGGAAGTTGCTTGGGACGCAGGAGGCAGTTCATGTTTGTAAACAGCGAAAGGGTCTATAGAACTAAATGAGCTCTTTCCATAGCAATAATAACTTGGATGACATCCCTTGGTTTCAAAAAGAAAAACTGGAAAAACCGGCGATAGCTTGTTCGCGCTAACAGTGTCGCGCTCTGTACGTGCAGGGTTGCTTTATAAAACTTTCGGTTAAATGGATGGATGGATGGGTGGATGATATTCAGAGCCGTGCATAAAGAGAGTTTGGTCGATAGGAGGAGCGGGCGGAGCCAGGGAGTGCACCATACGCAGGTAGAGGGCTTTGCATGCTCTCTCGGCTAACCAGAAGCTGAACAAAATCCCCTAGAGGTGGTAGCGAGAACAGTTGTAATAAGAGCGTAAGGGTTAAATGTAGTAACTCCCGACTTCTCCCTACTAAAACTCATGCCCAAGGTGTCCCCTTCCTCTCCACATATTCCAGCTAGCTTCTGTAACGAATCCTGGTTACCTGACATAAGTACTGTGCCATAAGTACGGCACTATCAGCCATAAGTACTATAAGTACCACCGCTAGGCGACTCCCTAGGCTGTCGAGCGGAGCGGACGTGTTTGCGGCAGCTCTTCTGAAGGCGTGAGAAGCTAAGCGTATTTGGTGTTTCATTTGTAGCTTTTTTCCTTGCGTGCATGAAATAGTTTGCATAGATTTAGGTAGCGCTAAGATAAAAATAAAAATTAAACCGCCGTTTTTTTTTTTTTTTTGTAGCGTGCGTAGCACGGTTCGAGGTAGGTATAGGCGCAATGCCTCGGCGTAGGAAACCCTACAAAGGGGGTGATGACCTAGAGTCGTGTGGTGAGTGCATTCGGGGAGTGCATCTAGATGAGACAGATTTTGAGAGCTTAGTGGAGGCGGAGGAGGGTAGCCGAATCTGCGAGAGGGTTGCGGAGGGATTTAAATTGATAGTAGGCGAGCGCGCTGCTAGGGTTGAGGAGGTCACGCCGGAACTTAAAGTAGAGCAAGACAAACGGGTGATCCTGGAAGTTCAGGTCGAGGTGTCAGCTAAAAGGGAGAAATTGAACGTACTGTTTCAGGAGCTCATCAGTGAATGAGAAAGAAAGGTAGATCGCGTAGTAGGCGAGGTTGGTGAGGAGCGGAAGAAGCGGGTGGAGCTATAGAGAAAGGTGAAGGAGCTCAAGAATGGAAAAGTCTGGAAGGCTGAGATGAGGCAGCGTAAGAGGGAGTGCGAGGATGGGTTAGAGCAACTGAGGAGGAAGGCGACAAAAAACGTAGCGGAAAGGGCAGTCTCAGGGGAAGGAGAGAGTGGCTCCTCGAAACTACAGTGCCGTAGTGACGCAGGTCAAATGCGAGGCAGTGAAGGACGCTGTGATAAACCGACAGACGCAAAGTGAGGTAGCGCAGATAGCTGGAGGGAGTTAGCCAGGGCGAAGAGACGGAGGGAAAGGGAGAGAAGACAGGCAGTCAGAGGCTAAGAGGGCACTGGTGGTAGAAAATTCCAACGTAACAAGGGTTAAAGGAGGACGTAATGGCCCGGTCTGTAAAGTGCGTCGTAGCCGCTATGACCGAAGCTAAGGAAGAGCTCTGGAGTAACATGGATGGTGATAACTTAGTTGTAGTGCATGCAGAGTTCATTGATGTGTTGAAGGGAAGGAGCCATGACATCTGCAGAGACATAGACCTGTAGCACTGAAGTTTTGAGCAGCGCCCCTGGCGACGAAAATCGGATATTTATAGGTCGCGTTTCCATTGTGCCTCGCATTGCGTCCTTTGAAACGCCCTGTTAGCACCCGTGACGGGACGCTGTGGGACGCTGACCAGACGCTTGTATTCGCACGTGGATCATGCACGATGGGGACGCTAGGACGCCGCTTTACGACAGCATTAAATGTGGCGTCTTGCGGACAAGATGCCTCTTTTGTGGTCGCGTCTCGTGGACGCTACAGCACCTCCTGGCCGAGAGAAACAGGCCTACACAGGTTGGAGTTCGGGGTACGTAAGCTGAGGGAGCTTTCTGAGAGGTTGCAAGTGCAGATATGTACTATCCCAGATGTTTGGGGACAGTCTTTTCAGACAGAGCAGCGGGTGGTGGAAGCTAACCGGGTGATTAGGGGGATGATCCAACAACTTCAGTATGGCGTATTGGAAGTAAACAGGGGGTGTATGAGGCTTGCTTCAACCCTTTTGCCGGGGGCATCCCCTACTGTGGAGCCACAGGTAGAGTAGCACTATAGGGGATAGGATTGGGCGTCATGTCGTAGATTTTCTTGGGGCTCACGGTAACCGGAGGGCACCGGTACAGATGCCCCAATACTATATGTACCAGTACCAAAGTCGGGGGAAGCTCTTGAGTGTGAGTACCATAAGAGTAGAAGGGAGAACAGGAGGAAGCCCCAGAGGAATAAGAGAAAGAATCGACTCAATGTAAGCTTTATAAACGTGCAGGGGAGGTAGAAACAGAATAAAGTGGGAGAAGATTGGTGAAAAATTAGAGGCTGAATATTTCGCGGTGTATGGGGTAGCGGAAACCCTCTTCAGAGATTATGAGTAACCACCATACATTCCAGGCTACTCCTGGACGGGACGCAGCCGCAGGGGAGGTGAACGCGAAGGCGGAGGTCTAAGCATGTAAGTTAAAGGACAGGACTGTGAAAGAGAGAAGGAAAGTTGCAGAGAACACTTATGGCTGAAAGGTGGGGTGAGAGGTCGATCACTCTTCTGGGGTTTGCTTAGCTGAAAATAGGAATGGCTCGAGGGAGGAAAATACAGAACACGTTACATGTATATCGAGGGACATAAAAGAAATTGGTCTTAATCTGGAAATAATTATCATGGGAGTCACGAATGCCCACCTAGAATTGTTTGACTGACTCACAAATACAATTGGAAAGTTACTATAAGATTTCTGTGATGTCCTAGGCCTAGTGTTAGTTAATGCGCAAGTAAAATGCGACGGAAAAATAACGTGAGAACGAAACAACTCATACTCAACAATTGACTACTGCCTCATGCTCCGCAAACTGTATGACAGGCTAGGAAGTATGGAAATAGACGAGGAAGATACTAAAAGCTTAGGAGGTGACCACAAAAGAATGAGGATTAAATTTGGCGCATCCAAACCAGAACAACAAGCTGAAGAACGAGCGGGTAAGCCGAAACTAAGTGAAGCTCAAATACAAAAAGTATCTACAAGTATTGTGAACATTGTATTGAAACAACCAGAAAGAAAATGGACGAATGAGGATTTAATAGGAATCTTTAAAAAAGAAGCATTGAATTAAACAGAGAGAAAAGCAAAAACGAAGACAGAAACCAAAAAGCTGGTGGGATAAGGAGGTTAAAGCAGCCATATTGCGGCGCCAAGAGGCATATAGGCTCACAGGTGGGCAAAGAAAAAGGGCGTCTTGCCAGTTAAAGTAAAATCAAAATGGGAGAACTTCCAAGAGCGGAAAAGAAAGACATCAGCTTTAATACAGGCCGAAATTGGGAGTGCAGGAGCGTAGTGTATGATGGAAATAAACAGAAAAGTTAGAAATGCAGCACAAGCGTTTTGGGAGCGCATTAAAGCGCGCAGGAGGGAAAGAGAGAGGGTTTCCAACATATACTAACCACACAAGAGGGGAGAAGATTAGAGGGAGAAGAGGCACGGGAATATATTAGGCGGACAATCGAAGAGGCTTTCTCCCAGCTTGAGCAGAAGGGGACAGTGGATAGCAGTGACAGCAGTAACGTAGAGGAGGAGCAGAATTGTATTTCAATGGAGACGACCACAAGGGAATGAGATAATGTTCCAGTAGGTACAGCGACAGGCCCAGACGACATACCCGTGGAACTCAATAAGACACTACAAAAAACAAGCAGATTGGAGTTACGGCGCGTGATTAATCAAATAATTACGGGAGGAGAGGTACCCAGTGATTGGAAACTAAGTAAAAAGAAACTAATATACATATTAAGGTAAAGGAAACAAAGAAAACATTAAGGCATATCTCCTAATAACGGTAACTTCAGTTATATACAAATTAGCTATGCAGATAGTAAAGTGGAGAATGGAGAAATGGGCAGAAGATATGAAAATACTGGGTGAGCTTCAGAACGGATTCCGAAGAGTTAGAAGACTGGAAAATTACTTATTCTTCGCCACACAATGTATAGAAATAGCAATAAAGAACCAAGCTCCTTTATTGTTAGCTTTTTTGAACATCAAGGGAGCGTAGGATAATGTGAGCCAGGAAAACCTCTGGGGTCAGCTGAAGGCATATAACATAGATGCAAATTCGGTTAGGTTTCTTCAGGAGGTGTACATAAACAATAAGGTAGTTATAACATGGGAGGCAGAAACTACATCACCCGCAGCAATAAAAAGAGGGCTCAAGCAGGCCTGTCCACTGTCACCTCTGCTCTTCATGGTTTATCTCAGCGAAATGGAACAGAAATTAGAGCAGAGCAACTTGGGTTTTGATGTAAGTGATATGAAAGGAGGAAGAAATGTAGTACAGGTGATACGAGTACTGGTATATGTGGACGACATAGTACTTATGGTCGATGACCAGGATATGTTACAGGACCTAGGTGGAATATTTAGAGAGGAAGGGGACACCTTGGGCATGAGTTTTATAGTGACAAGTCTGGAGCAGTGGTGTTTAACTACGAAAAGAGGGAACCCCTGAGGATACAGGACATTATAATAGACCATGTAGGAAAATACAAATATCTGGGAGACAGGCTCAATGAGGGAAGGAAATATCTAGAGGAACATGAGGAGAATATAATATAAAAAAGGAAAAGAAATGTATCTATTATGAAGCTCAAGGCACTGTGCAACTATATTAAATGTGAAGTGGTCAGAGGTATATGGAAAGCAGTGAAGGTACCAGGACTGTCTTTTGACAATGGGGCACTGTGCATGAAATCAGAGGTTCAATCAGAATTAAAAATTCAAAAAAGAAGGGTAGGCAGATTGGCACTGAGAGCACATGGAAAGACACAAAATGAGGGAGTACAGGGGGACATGGGCTGGTCGTTTTTTGAGAGAAGAGAGGCAATTAGTAAGTAGAAATTTGAACAAAGTTTGACAGAAATGAATGATACGCGTTGGACACGGAAGGTGTTCAAATATTTATACATGAAATGTTTAAACAGGAAGTGGACAAACCGAACCCGAAAGCTTACATTTAAATACCTACGCAGTAGTGAAGGCGCTGAGCAGACTACTTTAGTGGAAAAGGGAGTGAAAGAGACAGAAAGGAAAATGTGGAAGGTAAGAATTCAGAAAAAATCATCTCTAACAATGTACAGGACAGAAAAGTAGAACATAAGAAAGGAAAATAAGTTTGACAATACAGTGGTAAGTTCTTCACTAATTGAGGCAAGAACGGGAGTTTTGAGGACGAGGACGACTAGGGCTAAATTTCTAGAAGTTTTATGTGCTGCTTGCCATAATAAGATCGAGACACTAGAGCACTTGGTTTTGAAGTACACGGGGCTCCGAACTGCCCTCCCTAAAGGGGTAACAAGTTTGACCGGGGCCCTGGGTTTCGCTGTCGACGATGGAAGGACGGAAGAGGAAAGGATTACAGTTACAAAGAGGCGATTAGAAGATTGGTCGAGATATCCAAGGAACACTGAATGATGTACAACTAACTAGCACAGCTGGGGACAGGCGGAACAGAGGAAAATGCATACTCCCTTTCGCGTGGCTCCGGCCCAAAGTCTCAATCCTGTCCCCCAGTGGGTCCAGTGATGGTGTAACGCCGTCAAGGTTTGAACAGAGGAAAATTAGCGACTGCCTCGCCGGGGTGAAGAGACGGGGGTGATGTTTTTTAGGTTTTTTTTCCGATCGTCCAAATGTCACCGTCGTGATATCCCACACTGCCTGGTGATAATCAGGGGAGAAAATTGGCCTAGAAGGGCGAAAGTGATCATATATTTATCTTTCTTAGACTTAGGCTAGGTGGCGCAAGCTACCGCCCGTTGCAAAGGGTATAGTCATTAACATCCATCCATTCATCTTCATGATTTAAAATATGGTGCAAGGGATGTTAAGATTTTGAACATGCAAAAAGATATAAGAAAGCAATGCGCCGTTCGAACTCAGTTTTGTTCAGACAGACTGTGACCGCTCGGACTGCAGATTCACGGCCTTCGGCGCCTGGCGTTAGGAGTATGTCGATCGTTCCTCAAGTTGCACTCTTCCACCATGATTTTAGATGACCGTGATTGAAACATCACGTGCACCATATTCTTGACCACCAAGAGTTAGTTCGACGCACCTATTAATTTCGTTTCTCAAGACCACCGCCAAGGTATTATTTCCGGCTCCTGGTTGGCCACAGTCGAATTTGTGCAGACGCCCTGGAACACGCCCAGCTCTCTTTCGGCCAATGGGGCCTCCTCATTTCATGGCCAAAACTCTCTCTATATAGGGCTTTGAGAATAATGGCTCTACCCTTTATGACGGGCGGTAGCTGGCGCCACCTAGCCTAGAGTATATATTTTTAAACGTTTGAAGGTTACCTGGGTGTGTGGTAGTTGAAGGACAAAATGAAACTAGAAAAGCTTGAGGAAGAAAGAAAGACAAACACATAAAAATAGATAAGGATATAGAGAGATAAAGAAAGGACTCGGGAGACATTGGTTAATGGAGAGATATAGGAGACACAGAAACAGAGGAGGCATAAAAGGAGAGAACGTTATATATATTTACCTAGAAACAAAAACGAGAACGAGGAATAGATAGAAAAACAGAGATAGAGAAGGGAGCTATGAGACATGTATGTATAGTATAGAGATATAAGGGAGGCAGAAGAGAGGCTCGAAATGAAAAGCGAGAGCGTTAGATAGACATATGTAGAAAAAAGAACGAGAAAGAGCGACAGTAGAATAAGAGAAAAATACAGGGTGACAAACAACTTCTGTAGTGGCGGTAAAAAAACAAAAATGAGGAAAGGGGAGAAGAGAAAGGGAAGGGCATAAGGAACACACACAAGGGGTTCATTAGCATATTTATTGGCTTCCCGCGAAGGAATCGAATACGAAGCTTCAAGGAGGAAATACACTCAAACCGATGCCGACGCTAACAAACTTCACGACTGACCTTTTTTTTGTTTTTTGCCGACTGTTTTGTATTTACTAGGCTAATTTTGCATTTACATTTGCTCATTGGCGCGACGTTGTTTATCGCAAAGGCTGCTGCCGTTTCTCACGATGGGACTGGAGCTGCCGACGTACGAGAGAGAAACAAATATGGCAGCTGCAATGTTTTCGCGCTAAACAAAAAAACAAAAGCGAAATGTTATTTGGAGATAAACAAAAATTGGAAGTTCATATCGAGGTGGGCATTATAGCCCAAAATTAAAGTTGCTATTTAAAGAGCAGCTTCTAATATGTTATAAAAATAATCGGGGGCTCCAGAACAAAACAAACAAACAGGTTTTTATTAAACGTTTTGCATCGTAGCCAAATAATATTAATGTCTCATTAGTCGCTATGCACTCGTGAGAGTTTAAGAAACGCAGGGGAATGCCGAGAATATCATTCATTATCACCTCGCAGCCATTCAGATTGCATCATTAGCCTACAAGAACGCAAGAGGGGCAATCACGAAGCAAGAAGCACGGACATACGCTGACATGTTGCCGGTGCTGGATATTGTACGAAAGGCATTACTTTAAATTCGCACAGTCCGACCGGCGTAACAAAGGTTGCCTTCGCATTACTTTAAATTACCCGAGACTGGGGCGAGAAAACTACGAAGCATGAAAACGTGGAAGAAAAAGCCAAAGTGATTGGAACAGAATGTCTCGAACACAGGTAATAAATATATTTTTTTCCTTGACCTTGTAAAAGATTAATGTGTCGCCTAAATTTTTTTTTGTGCATGTCTGCGGTTTTTGTTTTTTTGGGAAGCGGAGGCTGTGTGTGCAGCAACTAGGGAACCTGGGGGGTGGGGGGGGGGTATATAGGAGAGAGAACTGAATAAACCTTTTAGCTGTGTTCGAGACTTTGTCTTCCTATCACTCTGCCTCTCTCTTCCGCGTTTTGATGCTTCGTAGTTTTCTCGCCCCAGTCTCGGGTAATTTAAAGAAATGGTAATGCTACACTAGCTTGCCTGCGCTGTCACTGTTTATTTCGTTCTCTTCTCATTCATCGACTTCGATATGCCTGTAGCCGCTCTTCAAGTTTATTGACGAAAAATATCGGGCGTGGCGCAGCAGATCTAGGGTGTTGTCGAGTCGGGGAAGCCGGTAGACATCTTTCTCTTTCACGGCATTTAGTCGACGGTTGTCGACGCAGAACCTCAGTGTTCCGTCCTTCTTTACAAGAACAACTGGGGACGCCCATGGACTATTTGAAGGTTGGATAATGTCGTCGTCGAGCATTTTCTGGACATGTTATTGTATCACCTCCCTCTCTGCGTATCTTCTCGATCCTGCACGTGGCAATATCAACATGAAGTGAGCCAATAGCTCACCCCATGCTGATGTAACAAGTGTCGAAAAAGTTTGGAGTGCGTTCATCGTTAAGGTAAGTTCCCTCAAAAGTTTCCCCAAGAGGACCACTTCTGTTTTCGAACACCGTATTCGGGTGCAATCAAAATCAAGGCGTTTGGGTTACATCCACGCTTGTACGGCTCGAAGCTGGCTCATGCAGCCTGGACGTCCACGTCACAGTTATGCTCTCATATTTGCCATTGCGTGTAGGCTGCCCCCTAAAATACTTTGCAAACGAGTGTCACCCTTTTTTTACTCGCCTGTCAATGAAGCCAGTCGACGCTTGATGGATAATTGTTTATTTTCGACTAAATTTAGTACGAGACAATTTTAGAATCGTCTCCGGGACTGTTCATCCCACCCATAACACCTCGTAATTGAGGAACCGTAAGCTCTTAAAAAAATCACGAAACATTCTGACAGATCACCTGATCCATGATGTTTTGAGGTAATGACAGCAGTCGCGCTTTATAGTATATATTCAGGGTTTCCCTGAATTATTGTACAGTAATTGTTTCACCGCAAAAATAAACTTAGCATCTTCGAACCCTCAGTTTCCGCCCAAATATAGCGCTAGCGATCGATCCGGATAGAGATGCCGAAGTTTTATAGCTTGCCGTTATCTGGTTTGAAAGTTATTATTTATGCTCGGAGACTTTCAATGAAAAAATGGCGCCCGACGAGGCTCACGAACATATGCGCGAGAAACTGAAGGAGAGGAGGAAACGAGAGCAGGTGGGGACGTAGGAACGTCGAGCTGTGATTGGAATGAATAGTGGGTAGACTTGAAGCTAGATGCCTTTGTCTCCACTGCACTTGTCGAACGCTTTAGAGTGCGGATCGACGACGCTGGCAGTGGAGACAAAGGCAGTTCAGCTTTAGGACTACCCACTATTCATTCGAATAAGAGCTGGGCGTTCTGACGTCCCTGCATGCCCTCTCTTCTGTCCTCCTCTCTCCCAATTTCTCGGCGCATTGAGAAGAATGCTGCTGGAAAAGGGCCCCATTCTACTCTTCAAAATGTAAAAAATATCACCTATAACTTTAAAAAAAATTAGTTTTCAGATTTTCGTATTTGGTCAGGACCACTAAAATGTGAATACGATATGAATAATGTGAAAAGTGTGAACAAAAAATGTAAATAAAATGCCAGCAGGATGTGAAGAATACACTCAAATGAGAAAATATGAAACTCGGAAACGTTTTTTGAGGACTCACTGTACGTACGAAAATGCCTTTAAGAAATCCTTCTGCGTCTCGAAATTGTAAAGGGGCGAAGTGCAAACGACCGGAATTTTCTCGCCGTCATACATCACCCCTTGAAACGAATAGCTCGAAAATATCCACGAGGAACGTCACAGCAGACGAAGAGCGAAGTGAGACGAAATAAAACAATTCAAAACAAAAAACCGCTTCCGTGTGATCCCGAAATTGTGTCTGGTTGTTCCAGCCAACCGGGGGGCACGTTCGACTTCTCCGAAAGAAGCGGCCATTAAAGGCTTATCGGTTTGTTCGGACGCGGTTCTGCAGAGCCGCTAGAGCTCTCTTTCTGGGACACCGGGCTGGAGGGTTCGGGCCCAGGGGTCTCCAGACAGTGCTCAGGAGAGATGGATGTTATCGGAGGGAGCTTTCCTTTAACAGCCTTCTCCTCGGTCTCGATTGCCATTTCCGAGGTTTTCCAGCGTCGCTGTTGCGTCTACAGTAGCCGAAAAAAATAATAAGATGACCGAAAGAACAGCGGAGCAAGATACAACTTACGCTATCCAGCTGACGACTAAGTTTCCCAAAATCGTAAAACATGTCACTGAACTTCACGATCGTGCGTCACCATGGTGGGCGGCTATATAATTTTTATGCAGTGAAATTGCGGTGGGGAAAAATAAAACGCTCCGAAACGCTTAAGAATTAGGCGGTCGGCGTTCTTCTAAGCGGCTTAGGAAGATGTTGTCCAGGTTCCCTTCTAATACCGGTGTACTTTTCGTCTCGCCTTGCTCAGGATTTGATCCTGCAATTGCTGACAGCTTAAGAAACCATTCTTGCTTCGTGTTTTAGGCGTCCTTATCGACCGATGACGCAATCGAATTGGCTGTGTAATGATAATAAAATCATCGAGACTCCCCCCCCCCCCCCTTGTTCTTAAGTTGAATGTGACTACAAGTAGGAGACAAAGCTTGATTTCGAAGTAGGCCGCCCGGAACTTCACGATTCGGCTCCGGAAAACGAGGCATTTTTTTGTTCGCTTCAGGCAGACGCATTAGGAGCGGGGACTCCGACAAGGGTCTATGTTGTACAGGTGCACGGTTCGTTACTCAGAAGACAATTATCGACCTCACCGCGCTCGCAGTCGCTCTCCAGCGCGCGTCTCGACCCCTTATCACCTCCGGGGGACTCGATGGGGCGTCCCTAGCACGGCGACGGCCTCGGCGTCGTTTGTCTTCTGCAGTGGCGCTGTCCTATCGCTTCAATGGACCAAGCGCGTTTTTGGGCAGCTCACATGAGACAGCCTATATACTCTGTCTCATCGTAACCCGGCAAACGGCGAGAGCTACACTCCCTATGAGCCAGTCAGCGCGTCGGAAAAAGACTCGTGACTGTACTCTACGTCACTAGTTGTGCGATGTACTGTCAAAATGATGGCCGGGAGGGAGAGGAAAGACGCTTTTGTGGCAATTTTGAGTAACGGGCTCATTTTCTAGGGGTAGAAAAGTGACGTCTGGGACAGACAAAAAAGAATCCGGGTAAGAGCGAAGTTTCCCTCTTCTTTAACTGCTTGCTATACACTCTCTCTCATGTATCTTAATTCAGGGCAGTCAAGTGCTTCGTCCCCGTCGTTCTGAATGGCTCGAAGGGGCTGTAGCGTTCGCTTTTTGCCAAGTTATGGTGAAACGAAGCGTAAGAAAGCTCAGCGCCGGAACAGTACTTGTTTTCGGGCCAATGGCGACGAGTAATGTTTTTTTTTATTATTTCGTGTCTTTGGTGGCAGGCGAACAAATACGAACGCACGAATTGATCCTTTGGGACGATTGGTTGTTGACCGTAGCGCCGCCACCTAATCTCCTCTGTCGGTCCATTAGGTTCTTCAGAGTCTAGGTTGCTCGTTTTTTTATTATTAATATTTTCTACTGCCTCCTGTTTGCCCGAGCTGCTAGGTTGTTTGTACGGTTGTTCGGTATACCAACTGGTTTATGATTGAGGCACAAGATATGAAAGTTTTTTCTTCTTTTTTCCTCTTTTTTTTTTTGTTGCGAACCGGGAAGTTCGACGCCTAATGTTTTGTATACGTAATCGCGTTTTTGTTTTCTTATGCGTGTTTGTTTCGTCCGGACGTCACAGAGAGTTTGTCTTTCATCTTCACCAGCCGGGAGTTTTGAAGTCGCGTCAGATTGAGAATTACTTATGATTCACTGTTTAATTAGCCGTTGGACTACACGTTAAGTTATTCTAAAGTTTCACGCTCTCTAAAATTTTTATTCACCAAAATTACCTGTCACAGTACTATTTATTTCTCATCAAGTTATACCCATACGCCTGCGTTACCACCACCACAATTTTAATGAAATCAATAAATGCTTTTTAACGCTACCCCCGGTCCCAAACTTTTGTCCGTCCGTCCCTCCGTCCGTAAGTGCATTTCTCGATGAATATAGCGGGGAACTTCATTTTCATGAGACCTATACACGAACTCAGTTTCTCAGCTAAATTTAGCGTGAAAGTTGATGTCACGTGACTTGACGTCACGGGACATACAGACACATTCAGTTTTCCCTCTAAATTTAGCAGAAAAATCGACGTCGCGTGACCTGTACACAAATTCGGCTTCCCCGCTACATTTTGCGGGAAAACTGATCGTGACACCGCTTGGGGTCGCGTGACCTATGCACCCATTACGTTACCCGCTAAATTTAGCGGGGAAATGTATGTCACGTTACAGACCAATTCCCCCGCACATTTCAAATAATGCATTTCATGCATTGTAGGGCTTTGAAGCTAAAGGTCGCTGCCAGTCTTTGTCTCGCGAGATTTGCTCACTTTTTAGGCTTGAACGCGACAGAACAGTAGAGCAGGAATGAAAAATGTCAATGACGCGAAACAAATGGTGAGGTAGCGATCTGGATGAGCATCGTACCGGCGCGCGGTCGTGTATCACCACAGCGTGGTGAACCTTAAAGACCTCAGGCTAGCGGTTGTACCGCACTGGCTAAATGTCTCATCTAGAGCATAAACCAGTGTCGCCGCACCTCAAAGGAAGAGCGACCTTACGCTGTATAAACAGGAACGTCAAATTTTTTGTGTTTGTCTTGGTTTTGAAGGAAACCCTTCAAGGAACATATCAATGATGTCTGTGGATCAAATAATGGTTAGAAAGCATACCTCGATGTCTGGTAAAGAATGGCCATCGAATAAAACAATTATAAAAAAAACGTTCGTGGGTACAAAAGAACCAACATTTTTTAATCAATTGATTGCAATCTTGTAACGTTGTTCAATCTACTTGTAATCATGTACAACAATTGTGCAAACTACTAACTAAAACTGCAAAAAAGATCAGATTGAAAAACAATTTGAGTGTCGCTATGAGCGATATAAGTCCTAAATAATTGTATAATTACTATAATAATATCTTTATTTGGCTCTGGAGAGCAGCGGCACCGTGGAAAGACAACAAGGCGTAGGCTTGAAGGCCCGCGATGCCGCTTCTAATGAACATGATAATGCGATCAGTAGCCCTTTATACATGAAAGATGATGACGAGGTGGATTGCTGTTATTGCGGAGGATGGTGGTCCGATTTGAAGATATCCATATTTCGTTGAGGCGGGTCAGCAGCGAGCCATTGGGATCTGGCACGCCGTTCGATCGGTGCATCTGTCACAAAGGAGCCCCAGGAGCATGGTGGTGCTGTTGCTCACAGGGGTCGAAGCATCAGGCACCAAGGAGGCAGCTCAGTTAAAGTAGAGAGCTGCCGCCTCCGACGTACCGAGGCCTCAAGCTCAGATTGAGGCACCGCCGTTTTACGCATATTTTTTTGTGACCTAGTTGGAACGGATCAAAAAGTGAATAAGAGAACAGCAGTCTCCAGCGTCATGGCTATTGAAACAATTTCTAGAAAAAAATAATCTAGGAGTCTGTAGTGAGATCACGGTGAGTGAGATGCACTTTGAGGAGGCCGACTTTTACGGTACGCTATTCGCATCGAATCCAGCAGAAATAAGCTTCAGGTGAAATTCGGTTAAAAAACAAAGGGACAGAAACTTCAAACAAGACGGAATTAAGGCATGACTGAAAAATGAGTGAGGCTCAATATTGTTAAAGCCCGACAACGAATCTGGAAGGAAGTTAAATTTTTAATTATTTTAGATAAGGGAATAAGGCCAGTGTTGGCGGTATAACGAGTTAACAGCGTTACCGCTAACGCGTTACTTTTGTTCGGTAACGTGTAACATACTCGTTACCTTTTCAAAAGAGTAAGAATAAATTTACGTTACTTATTTCGAGTAACGGTTAAAGGAGTTACGTTACTCATTACGTTTTATTCGCAAAGATGAAAACAATTACATTTCAATTTGTTTTGTGTGTGTTTCTGGGAGCGAAGCCATGTGAATGTTCTTCGTTTTTTGCGTGCTTTTTTGTCAGTATTTAGATGAAACCGTAAAAACATATGAAGTTATTCTGTTCAGTTTCTGGATGGACATAATGCTTCTTGAAATATCGCGATTATGCGTACCTGCAACGTCAAAGCAGTAAAACGTATTAATTTCTAATTAAAAAAGTAGCGCAGAAGTAACGTGCGTTACTTTTTATCGGTAACGAAACCGGTAACGCGTTCCTTTTAGTTTGAGGTAATGTAGGATGGTAACGCGTTACTTTGATTTGCAAGTAACGAGTAACGTATTTCCTTACTTTTTTTTCGGTAACGCCTGCTACTCTATGGAGTAAGCCCTATCCTCCTTCCTGCAAAGATTATCTCTTGGATTCTGGCCTGCACTAGGCCGAAGAACAGAAAAGAACGGGCGCAAAGAAAAAGGCGAGAAAAGGAAGCTGGTTTATAAATTTTCAGCATGGCGGAAAATAAATAGGTGGCATTCACTGACGCTCATAGTTGAGTTCGTTCCTGCTCAGCACGACCGTACTGATGAGCTTCCAGAACGCTGCTGAAACGTGGCATTGCACACCCCCGGGATTGCAATTCTTCTCAGAAGATAAGTGGGGCTCGTTCTGAGCCTGCACCGCGAACACCGCCCAGTGTAAACCGGAGCTCTCCATGGGTGTGGCTAATCCACAAATTCACGGGTAGTTCTTAAGAAAATGAAAGTACTATCTTGCGTTGCAAATGATCAAAAAGTGCCACGTGCACGTTCTCAGTCAGTTCTGCTATGAATGTTATGCCGTTACTATGTACCGCCGTCTGCAAACGCAGCCGCCCCTGTTGTGACTAAATTCTCGTGAGGTCACTAATCGGAGTTTCATTTAAAAAATGCCTAAGTATTTATTTGATTCGCGGGGAAATGATTTTTAACATGCACCTAACTTAAGACGAATCTAGTTCATTGTAAAGTACTTGCTTGCCTGCAATTTGATTTGAATTGTGCTTGAAGTGGTTTTTCTAACGTTGTTTGCTGTTTAACCAAAGCACGGGTCATAAAAGCAGCAAATAAAAAAAACATGGCAGCAGCGTTAGTAAAAACAAAACGTATTGTGCACTTTCTCGCTTTTCTGAAGCCGGTACTGAAAGGGAAAGATATTTCAATAATGAGCAAAAATCCAAATTTATTTTATAACAGCGTTTTTTATCTGTCACCATATGTTGGGGGAAGATTGAACCTTGGAAAAAAAAAGCTGACTTCAAATTAATACTAAAACTGCATTAAAAAAATGACGTTGGCCAGCTTAGTGAAAAAAGAGAGTAATCGAGATCGATTATTCACGCAATCATTGCACACAAGGACAAAAGTTGTATTTTATATTATTCATTTTAAACTCAAGGAAATGTTCGGATAGTGCAGTGCGTACTGTAGTTTTTCGAGTGGCACTAGTATAATTAACTGATTTAGTAAAGCGAGAAGTTATGCAGTGGTGAGTGATCGCCTCGTAAATAGATTTAAAAAAGAAAGGTAGAACACAGGGTGCTTTATTACGTTTCCTTGATTTATTACTTCTGGGCTTTTGACGTTAATGGCTTTTCACAGTAGCTGGGGATTCCCATGTTGCGAGATATAAATATAGGATGCACGCTAACTAATGTATTATAAGTGAATTATATAGTATTAAGAAAAGCGTTGGATATTATCCGAACTGGTTCTTTAATCCAGTTAAGATAACATCCAAACGTGATAATTAATTTTGATTATTGCTGTTTATTGAAGTTATTCAAACAACATGTTTCTGCGTTCTGTACGTTGATTGTGTTTAACTGTATATAAGGTTTGTAACGTGATGTCATTGTTGTATTTATCGTTAGTTAAGATGTTGCATAATTATTAAACGCTACAAAGTGAGAGTCGTTCTGGAAATAATATATCTTGTATGTATATTTCTCATTAAGATTCAATATTTACATAATTTAGAGAACAACCAAGTGACGCAGGAAAGCATATTTATTGACTAAGTATATTTTTGATTACCTAGGGGCTTATTTTCTAATAAGTATCACAAACATTCGGCTTCAGCGATATAAGCAATTTATACATAGAGTCCTTCGTTTTCGGGTAGAACCCGATATGTCCCGATATTTACACCCAAACATATTTCTTTTCTTTATTCTTTAAATTGGGTTAAACTCGACTGTTACCTGCATTTAGAAAATGCATTCTACCATTTTACGAATGACTCTGGTCCGAATATATTTATATGAAACAAAAAGTTGGCAGGAACACGCGCTATACTCTATTTCCCCTTATGGTATCCAGCAGGAAAGGCTACAAGCGAAAGCTGCTTGCTCTAGGCACATCTCGGCGGCACAAGCTCTCGTGCATTAAGGGCAGCTGCCAACGCTATGAGCTCGTACTTCTAGCCGTCGCTGCGGTACAACATAAAGTGTAACGGATTGTAGCTTCGGAGCTCGGAAAGGATGCTAGATTTTGTCGACTTCATTGAACTGCAGCGACAGATCAAGCCCCAAAATGTCCTTTTCATGTCCACTACGAATTATTCTTTGCCTTTTCATCCAGTGACATTGTTGCGTATTGTAAAAGCTGTGATGTTGAGAGAATGTTTTCTCAACTCAGATAGATCCAAAAACCGGAGAGTTGTAGCAAGTAGACAAAGATGTCACACGTGCGGATGATTATGTAAGCAACTGGGTTTTATAAAAATAAAGTAGAAAGACCAAATGAACTTTTATATCATGTTAGAATGATCTTGTGTGTACGATAATGACTTGGTTGCGAAAGAGATACTCATATTAATTAAATCCATCAATACTCTAATATTAATTATACATATTTACTTCTAATAATAATAATCTAAAAAACCCGAGTTTCAGAACGATCAAATCAAATTAAATCAAATTTATTTGTTGTCACATCCCTTACATGACAACAACCAACAAATTTTCTTCCATAAAGTGCTGCAATTGATTGAAAATCCCAATTTCTCCTCGATTAGAACTTAGAACAAAGCGCCCGATTTTTATCTCCTTCCCTCCTTTCCCCCGGTTCAAAAAAAAATGTAAAACCCCAAAACTAAGAAGCCTATTTATACGTCGCCTATATTATATAATTCAGCGTCATCTAAAAATCGTATAGGTGTACTTTTGCAAGACGGGTCTCTTATATATAAATTAACTGCGCTGCTACGTTATGCATTAAACAAAACTGATACAAAGAAAGACAATCAGGACGTAAACATATAAGCGTGACTGTTGAGCTAACATGTTTGGCCTTGCTGTTTCCTATCTGAGTGTCGTCTAACGAAAAAGCGGAGTTTCGTAAAAGTTGTGCGAAATCGACTAGCCCATTCTCAAACACTGTTAATAAAATACTCCGATCTTAAATCGATCAAATATTGCACAAAATAAAGTTGTAGAACAATCGACAATGATCGCAACGTTTCACTGAAAGTAACACTAAAAAGCCTTCGCTACTTTGTATTATTAAGTTCTGTTCCATAAAGTGCTGCAAAAAAAGAAAAAAGTAAACGTCAGCCTTGTGTGGAGTGAACTCAATGTAGCGACTATTAAACTGCGCGCGAAGATCAGCTTGTGACGCACGGTAGTGGAGTATCATTTCTTTCAAAATCAAATTATTTTCACTCCCTTGACGGTCCTAACCAGATAACTAAAAGAAAAACAACTCCGTGATAAAAAACAAGAACAAAAAGCACACACACAAATGTGCGCTGCAGCACATTGGCTAAAAAAAAGGCTTGTTAGGTCCGTGTGTACTTTTTATATGAGCAGGACTACGCAACATACAAACAATAAGTAATTTCATTACAATATAAACGCATGCCAACAATACAAACACATACGTAATTTCGAAATTTAGAAAGCAAAGCATACCATTCGCGGAACGACGAGGAATATTGAAACTAAGTTGACAGCATATACGCGCCGAACCAACACGCCCGCGTCGTATCTTTGATTTGGAAATGTGTAAACTGTCAAAGTTCCGCCTAGCCAAACTTCAGCTTAAAACCTTTAAGCCGGGGTCACACTAATCACACATCCTACAAAAGACTGTCTGCAAACACGAGTCAGCGCAATATCTGTGGTTCCAATGGCGCGTGCCTACATTTTTTCCATGAACTATTTGCCAAGCGGCGTTCGAAGCACGGATCTCGCGGTGACTCGCGTTCCAATCTGTATGCAGACCACGGTGGAAGAAACACATTTAGGTGATGCCACTGGCCGCTCTACCCGCGGGGAGCGATCGAACAGATCGTGTTCGGAGCTAGCCTCCGAACCAGGAGTAGTTAGTTCCACGCCGCCACGGAAGGCGCTGCGGTATGAGGTCCCTCCTCGGCGGTCACGCTGTCGGCGGCGTAGCGTGGTCGCCTCGTGGGCTGGCCTCGTGTTTTGCTTTGGTGCTGTGTCAATCACAGGTGCCACCATCGTGCACGAAAATGAGTCTCAACCCGAAAAAAGAAGAAGGAAAAAAACACATATTTACCGACTCTGGCGACTTGGTGGCGGCGTGGCGGCGGTGAGGTACAACAAGAAGCGGTGAGCTAGGGAATACGGGACCACCGCTGAAAGAACAACCGGAGCGGTCGGTTTCGGAGGGACCCCATACTCGGGCGCCATCTATCCCCGTGCCAGTGAAGCGCGCTCGATGCGCAGAACATAATGCTGAACGCCGCATCGGAACGAGAGTACCTCACCGAATATCTGGTCACTTGCCACCGTGGCGTGCAACAAGCAGCGGTGAGCGAGGGAATGCGGACCACCGCTGTGGAGAATCAACCGGAGCAGTTGGTTTGGGAGGAACCCGGCATACTTGGGCGCCATCTATTCCCGTGCGAGTGAAGCGTCCCATCGGTGCGCCAAACATAACGTGGCCGCCGCGTCGGACAGAGAGTCATCACCTAAATGTGTTCCTTCCAGCCGTGGGTGCAACAAGAAGCGGTGAGCGAGGGAATGCGGGACCACCACTGGGAGAAACGACCGGAGCGGTTGGTTTGGGAGGGACCCCATACTTGGGCGCCATCTATCCCCGTGCGAGTGAAGCGTCGCTCGGTGCGCCGAACATAATGGGGCCGCCGCGTCGGACAGAGAGTCATCACCTCAATGTGTTTCTTCCACCGTGATGCAGACTGTCTTTTGTATGATGTATAAACAGTGTGACCCCGGCCTATTCCCCGGCATTACGACATCAGCCTCGCGATGCGGGTGCCCCTATGGTTCCAAAATGTCAGACTGGCGCGCGATTAACAACGTGCCACGACAAGATATATCTCAACTAAAAACAAAGTGCTAATAATACGAAGGCGGCACACTCTTTGAAGTCACAGTCCTGCTCGGCGGAATGATTGCCGTACAACAACAGGAAATGCCAAGTTGGTATATATAGTCAATGACACCTTACAAAACGCTGGGGGCGGAATTATTATCTTGACGGAATTCATGCTTCGTTTTTTAACGTTCTCATCGGCCAATGCCGCGACCTTATGCGGAGAGCAAGTCGTCTGCTTCTTGCCCAGGGGTGGCGGTGACGTCAGAACGACGCCGTGTTCTGATTGGCTTTCATTGAAAGGATAGTGGGTAGACCTCAATGCTAGATGCCTTGAGGTCTACCACTAGTTTTTTTTCAAACGGCCAATAAGAGATCGGCGTTCTGATATCATCGCAACCCCTGTGCAAGAAGCAGACGAACTTGCGCTCCGCATTGATTGCAGAGCGATAATAAAATGGCCAGGGTTAACGACGTCCCGCGATTCTTATGATGTCAGTAGCTATAGTGTAGTCGCTGATAGAGGGGAGAACACCAGTGCACCACTTTCGGATATTCGCCTCCGACACGCGCTCCTTGCCTTCCGCCGTGCTTTGGAAGTGCGCGCACGTTCGAGGTTGACGAGACACAAAAGCGTTAGGGAAAGGTAGCTCGCGCTGGAGGCGAGAAAAGTGAAAAACGCGTCCCTGCCGTTCTCATCTATAATCCGCTTGTCTTGAAGATGTCTGACTTCCTTAAATCCTTTCATCGGAAGGTGGGAATTCACGAGAGCGTCTTCCAGCGTAGTAACCTTCTGGTCTTTAGTGAACACAAATAAAACAGGATCATTCAAGGTATAACAATTACGAAGCCTTGGAACGTAGTTTGGACGTAAAATATAATAAATTTAAAATGTATTAAAGAAAAAACATTAATTTGGCTCTCCGGGATCTTGGAGGTTAAAAGCAAATAGAGTTAAAAAAGCGCAAGCGGCAGTGTTTGCAACATTTTTAGGCAGACTTTGTGAATTCGAAATAAGTAATATTTCTTTTAAAACTCACTTTCCGTTAGTGCGTTAAATACTCGAGCCAATTACAAATACCTTTATAAATAATTGTTTATGCGGGTGGTTTTTGAGATCAAAGATTATTGGAAAGTGTTACACAAAGAGTACATTTGAATAAAAACTGTATTATTAATTGAAAAAGAAAACTTGAATTTGAGTGTTACGGTAATACACATCAAAGGAGGTAGACTAATATAAAGCACGTGAACAATACTATATTGTAATATTTGTTTCACGAAAAGGTGTATCGCCTCGATTAAGGTGATTTAGTTAGTTGCACTAGGCTTTACACTGAAAGATAGGCGATAGTTAGTTTGGTTGTGTTTTTCTCAAGAAATAAACAAACGCAAAAGCTTGGGAAGCTTCGTCGAATAACGCCTCAACAGAAGCGTCTTCATTTGACATCACATTGATATTTGCTGAAGAAAATAGGTTTCTTCCAATCCTAAGTCTATATTTTATTTATTTATTTAATTTAGTTACAATGTTTGCAGACTATCGTAGACGCAAGCAGGGTAAGTATATAACAATAAAAAATATATTTTTCCCCTTTCCCCGCTGACAACAAGAAGAAAAAAAATGTCCACGGTGGGTTGCCAGCCGCAAGCACGTACAACCACATATTATGAGAAAACTACAGTGGTTTTTGTACGTGTTTTGTGTGCCATATATTCATTTGAGCAAAATAAAACTACCGACCGTATAATTCTCAATTGCGTGATGAAAAATACTTCCAAGTCATAACTGTGTGATAAGACGCTTCTCGTCAGCTCGGGCTCGGCACGTGGGTTGAGTCAGCAGTTACAACCCCGCGTCAGCGCTATCAGCTGTGGCGATATAAGCCGCTGTTTCGAGTGAATAAAGTTCTTCTTGTTGTTTGCTGTTGAACTTCGCGTACGCTCGTCTCTGCTGCTCGCTCGAACGTATAGCGAACATGGTGTCAGAAGTGGCGCCCAGGCTGAGCCACCACGGCTACCGGACGTAGAAAACCCTGAACCAAGGTCATCGCATTTCCAATCGACAGAGCCAGCCGTCCTGCGAGGCTACAGGAAGGACTACAAGTACGCCACCAAAATCTACCTCAAGTAAGATGGCTTCATTCCAAATTACGCCGCCCGAACCATTCAGCTTTGCAACGCCTAACGACTGGCCCTCGTGGAAAAAACGATTTCTTCGGTTCCGCACGGCATCTGGACTGGATGCGAAGCCCGAAGCAGGTCAAGTCGACGCTTTGGTCTACCTAATGGGCCCGCAAGCAGAGGAGATCTTTAGCACCTTCAAGCTCGAGCCGGCGGAACAAAAGAAGTTCGAAGTTGCGCTAAACCAGTACGAGGCCTACTTCATTCCCCGACGGAACATAATTTACGAGAGGGCAAAGTTTAACACCAGAACGCAACAAGAGGGCGAGTCCGTCGAGGATTTTGTTACCGCGTTGCATACACTCTCTACTACTTGCAACTACGGAGACCTGCGTGAAGATTTAATCCGAGATCGCCTTGTTGTCGGCCTCCAAGACCACAAGGTTTCCAGGGCCCTGCAGCTCGATCCGGACCTTAACCTGCAGAAAGCCCTCCTGGTGGCACGACAGCACGAGACCGTCAATCAGCAGCAGGAGGAGCTCCACGGTCTACGGGACGAGCAAGTCAGCCTGGTACAGGGGAAGAGGAGGGCGGCAAACTTCAAAAAGAAAGCCCCTTCGAATCCAAGCGGAGGCGACTCCTCCAGGCAGTGCGGCTGGTGCGGAAAAGAGCTACACAATCGAGCATCCTGTCCGGCGAAAGAAGCGTTCTGCAGAAAGTGCGGAAAGAAAGGACACTTCGAGGCCGTGTGTCGATCATCAAGAAATGTCAGAAACGTTGATAACGTCGACGAAGAAGCAGGCTTCCTTGGAGTTGCATCCCACTCAGTTGTCTCAAAGTGGGAAATTCCAGTTCTCCTCGAGTCCTCCAACGTGATTTTCAAAATCGACACAGGGGCAGACGAAACGGTCATCCCGGAAGAGCTCTTTGTTCGGGTCTGTCCTAAAACCAAACTTCAGCCCGCAAGGCGCCGACTTCAAGGACCAGATGGGAAACCTCTCGCTATATCTGGAATGGCAACTCTGAGCATGACATTTGCAGGGAGCACCAGCCGTGAAGAAGTGTACGTTCTTCGGGGCCTCCGAACCCCTCTACTAGGAAAACCAGCAATAGAAAAACTATCCGTACTTGCACAAGTCGACAGCGTCAAAACCCTGAACCCCCTGTCAGAGTTTGCACAAGTGTTCCAGGGGCTTGGAACATTCGAAGAAGAGTATGACCTCAAGCTGAAGTCGGAAGCGAAACCTTTCGCTTTGACGTCCCCTCGGAGAGTCCCTCTGCCCTTGTTCCAGAAGACCAGGCAAGAACTGGAACGGATGCAAGCACTAGGCGTTATCTCGCCTGTCACCGAGCCGACAACATGGTGCGCACCGATGGTAGTCGTCCCAAAAACTTCAGGGGCCGTGAGAATTTGTGTAGACTTCACGGAACTCAACAGATACGTACGGCGAGAGTGGCATCCCATCCCAGCTGTGGAATACACCATCGGCATGCTGCGCGGAGCCAGCACATTCTCCAAACTGGATGCTAACTCTGGTTTCTGGCAGATACCTTTGAGCGAGAAGAGCAAAGAGTACACTACGTTTATCACACCGTTTGGAAGATTTTATTTTAACAGATTGCCCTTTGGCGTCTCGTCGGCCCCGGAGCATTTCCAAAGGCGCATGGGGCAAGTCCTGTCTGGAATGGAAGGGGTCGTCTGCCACATGGACGACGTGCTTATCTGGGGAGCCACACAAGCGCAGCATGACGAACGGCTTCGGGCTGTGCTAAAACGCGTCCAGACAGCTGGAATCACTCTGAACCGCGAGAAGTGCGAGTTCAATGTCACCGAGATTTCGTTCTTGGGTCACAAAATCGGATGCAACGAAGTACGTCCCGATAAACAGAAGCTCGCCGCCGTGACAGAGATGCGTCACCCGACTTCGAAGAAGGAACTACGACGCATGATGGGCATGGCTACTTACCTAGCCCGCTTCGTGCCCCGCATGGCCGAAGTTCTTCAACCTCTGTCTTCTATGATAAGTTCACGACAGGAATTTGTGTGGGGCCCCGCGCAAGAAGAAGCCTTCCAGAACTGGAAGACGCTTCTTTCGTCAGATCCTGTTCTAGGAATCTACGACCCCAACCGCGAGACAGTGGTATCGGCCGATGCCTCATCGTACGGTCTCGGGGCCGTCCTCCGCCAAAAACAAGACAAAGGTCAGTTCAAAGTGATTTCGTATGCGTCAAGAACACTCACAGACACAGAGAGGCGCTACGCTCAAATTGAAAAAGAAGGCCTGGCCTTGGTCTGGGCGAGTGAAAAGTTTCGGGACTACCTGCTAGGCACGCAATTCTGCCTGGAGACAGATCACAAGCCTTTGGTGTCTTTGTTTGGATCTAAAGGGATCGACGAGCTAACACCAAGATTGCAACGAATGCGCATGCGCCTGATGCGCTACACGTATGACATTGTGTATGTTCCAGGCCGGGACTTGACGGTGGCCGACACTCTTTCCCGGTCACCGCTTCAAAAAGCGGAGTCCACTGAACTGGAGGACGACGTCCAGGGCTACCTCCATTGGGTGGCGTCATCAATCCCGGTGACAGCCCCCAGCTTGCAACAGATCACCGAGGAACAAAAACGAGACCCGGTATGTCAAGCCCTAGTCAAGCTGTGCGCAAAAGGCTGGCCAAGCCGACGGGATGTTGGGTTGAGCCTTAAATCCTACTGGGAGGAGAGGCAAAATATAGCGGTAAATAACGACGTGTTGATGTGCGGATCTAGAATAGTGATCCCGTCGACACTGCGGCAACCTGTTCTCGAAATAGTGCACGAAGGACACTTCGGGATTGAAAAGTGTCGGGGTCGGGCCAAGAGTTCAGTGTGGTGGCCGAGTATCGATGCTGACATTGAGCGTCTCGTCAAGAACTGTCATAGTTGCCTTAAGCAGAGCACTAACCGAAAGATGCCTCTTCAACAGACAGAGTTCCCAGATAGGCCATGGCAGCGAATCGCGATGGACCTATTCTTTCTCGGGGGAAAATGGTGGCTGGTCATGACCGACTATTTTTCACGCTACCCGGAGCTCGCCCCGCTGAGTAGCCTATCGTCGTCTGCAGTGATAAACCACTGCAAGTCCATTTTCGCCAGGCACGGGATACCGGAAGTGGTAGTGTCCGACAACGGCCCACAATTTTCGAGAGCCCTCGGTGCAGAATTTTCAAGGTTCGCCAGGGAGTACAACTTTCGCCATGTCACGTCTAGCCCCCACTATCATCAGAGCAACGGGATGGCAGAATCGGCTGTCAAGATAATAAAAGGGTCCTTGAAAAAGACGGGAGACGCTTATAAAACGCTTCTCTCCTACAGAACCAGTCCACTGAAGAATGGATGCAGTCCTGCTGAGCTGCTCATGGGCCGGAGACTGCGCACGGCCCTTCCGACATCGAGCGAAAGCCTTCAGCCCCGGACGCCAGACTTACGGAAGCTGGCGGCTTTTGAAAAGACGCAGCGTTGCCGCCAGAAGAAGGACTACGACCGACGCCATGGAGTTCGGGACTTATCGGAGTTGTCCGATGGAACAGAGGTGTGGATCATAGACCTCCAAAGAAAAGGCATCGTTCAGGGGCGCCCTGCGGAGCCAAGGTCGTATTGGGTCGAAACCGATGAGAGTTCTGTGCGAAGAAACCGGACGCATCTAATCCCACTGCCCGCGACGACTTCCGAAAACCGTTCAGAAACAGTGCAAGTTGCCCCGGAGTCGGCGGAAACATCCAGTGATCAGAGGACTGTAGCACCACAGTGCAACGACACTGGTCACACCCACACGCGAAGTGGAAGATGTGTGGTTCCTCCAGCACGGTTCCAAGCGTCGTGACCCAACAGTTTGCGCCTGGAAACGTCGAGAAAAAAAAAAAGGGGAGATGTGTGATAAGACGCTTCTCGTCAGCTCGGGCTCGGCACGTGGGTTGAGTCAGCAGTTACAACCCCGCGTCAGCGCTATCAGCTGTGGCGATATAAGCCGCTGTTTCGAGTGAATAAAGTTCTTCTTGTTGTTTGCTGTTGAACTTCGCGTACGCTCGTCTCTGCTGCTCGCTCGAACGTAGCGAACAATAACAATCTGTTGTGCTCGATCGTTGATCAGATTTTAGAAGAAAATGTTGACAGCACGAGACTAGACTGCAGCCAGCGCTACGGTCCCATGAGCCAATCCAGCAGCGGAAAGAGAGAGTCGCCATGGCGCTCGTAATTTTCGCGCGTATTCCGGCTGCACCAATCACGCGAAGAAAAAACGCAGGATTACGGCGCGTTCACTGTACGCGATCTGGTTTATCCGGTGATAAAAAACGGACAAAGACAACGAACGCCATGACGATACATTTTGGCGCTGCTTGATGGGTTTTATTCATTATATAGTAGAGTCAATTGCGGTCACAATTAAAGAGAAGCTAAAAAGGTTCTTGAAAAAAAAAACGAGCTAGAGGTCAATTCAAGAGTATTTTTATCCCGTGAATCTGACCATCCCATTCATTTTCCCCGAAGATGTAACTAAACGTGAAAAAACACACAAAAAAAAAACAGTCGTGACGTCATACCCAGATCTTCCGGCCGCCAAGCGCATGTCGCTTGTGCTGGAAGAGAGTGCAATTGCAAGCTTGCGAGGTATATTCCCCAGCACTGACGTACACCAGACGTGACGTACTTTTCTAACTTTTTTGGACATAGCGAGTGTGCGCGTACATAGCTTTGATAGGCGCTGAAGATGCGCGAGAGCGGAGATTCCGAAAACGCTGGATATGACGTCACGCTCCGAGAAGGAGGGGCTTTGGCTGCAATTTGAAAATGATTTTCTGCAACCTCCGTGCACTAAACTGAAAAAAAAAATCTTGATTTTTTTTTGTTTTTGGAAGCCAAATGAAGACGATTTAAGTGGTTTTTTTTCCTCCCATACAAAACCGCTTCAGTTTCTTTTTAATGTAAAAATTAAAATAGATTTATCACCTGTAACCTGTCAGGAAATTTGACGTATAGACTTGACAAAAGAAAAATTCTTATCGACACTGATTACTTTACTTCTGATTCCTGTTAAAGAGAAAATAAAAACAATTTGTCGCTTTTGCTAATTGGAGAGGAAGGAGTACTATTATTGTGCCGATATGGTGTTACTGTCCTGTTTGCGAAATAAACGTACAAGATGCTGGTCAACGTTCCAACGCCATATCCGACTAAAACAGACCTCCTGGCTACGCACTTACATAACTTGTTCCCGATGTTAAAGCAATTAAAAAATTACCTCGATGAACATTTGCAAATCTTTTTCTTGTTATAGTCAAACCTTCATTTGTGTTTGGGAGGCCTTCTTCGCCCCATGCAGATTCTGGGAAATGAGCCAGCATTTTGATGAGCGAACAAAAATCTCTGCATGTGGCGACGTTAATGTGTCCGTGAACGCCCAGTTTCCTTGTGGGCTAGCTTTGATGTGAGAAATATAATTTAAATAAGCCTTTTTACGTCGACATTCTTTTAATGCTGTATTTCGTTTCGTTATCTTGCTCTGCGCTCAAAGTAATAAACGGTTAGCGCTAATTATGTTGGATGCCGTTATCAAAAAGCAAATGTATATGTGCGATTAAACTAACTAAATGCAAAAATTGAACATTTCTTAATGGCCGTTTTGAGCGTCTTTTTACACTATGGAAAAAAGCAGGTGTCCAAGCTATTTCATTTAAGGTTATCTATTAATCTTTATTCCAAAAAACTTAATTTCCTTTTTATTTGCTGCTTTTTATTAGAAAAATTATTTTTAAGCCTATTAATACATATAATCTGGTTCGCGCCAAGCGCAATGTAAATTGACGGCAGAAATCTTTTGAATTATGTCTGTTACACCCGAGAGATTACTTAAACGGGGTCGCGCCTCGCAGTATTTTTATGAAGAAAACGACTACGACACACAAAAAAGTGCCTGACAATAACGTCTCCCGACATCGATTTTGTCATTAAAAACATTTTGCTCAAGGTATTTTTTCAACCGCCCTCTCTTTACTATTTTATCCTCTCGTCGCGAACGGAGCTTCAGGTTTTACAACTTTTTGTTTTTGTTTTCGTAACCCAAAGAAAGAAGAAAAAAACATGTCCCAACACTTACCTCGCTTTCCTAAATTCAGTTTACTTCTTTTTATCACGCCGGAAATGTGACACGGCAAAAGAAAATTAAAAAAATAAAATTAAATTTTGTTCAAAAGAACGAGAATCTCGTGCTACGATAAGTACACAAAACGACAAAAAAGAAATTATGTGCTTTTTTTTTTTTATGCAGCGGTTAACGAGTGCGCTTCTGTAGCGCTTAACTCGCACGCTGCCTTCCCAAAACGTGCAGCTTCTTGCCGCAAGACAAAGTGCGCGCGACCGCGGAAGGTGAAGAAATGATTAATGAAGGAAGCGAACCAAGGAGAGGAGACATATGAAGATTTACGACGCGGAGTAAATTATGGTATCCGCTTAAGCTACCGGTTCATCAAAAATAATTTTATACGCGCTTTTTTTACGTTGGCTGATCGGAGTGGTGTATGACTCATTTCATTGGTAGAAAACAAGGTTTGGAAAGGTTGCTGGCGAAACATAGCGGAGGTTCACACATATCACCAATATGTGTCGTTTGTAACTGATACCGTTTCCATTCACAAAAGGTTATTCAAGGTTCCAAAAATGAGTAGTACTTGTGAAGGCAGAAATATTATAGATAAGCCAATTTTAATTGATTATAAGTAATACTGTTCTACGCGCTAAGGTGCACGAGCATAGCCTCCCATACACTGACAAAGCCTGGCAGCTCGCCACGAGAAGCAGCCGCCGAAATGGAAAAGGTGGAGCGGCACACAACGGATGAGAGGAGAGCCACGTGACTGGCGCCCCGCTGCGGCGAGACGCGAGGGCCCGAAAGTGTGTTTTCGGGTCCTCGCCACTGCAAAATCTGTGCGCTGACGTTCAGGTTCCCCGAGAAATGCTGTCTGCTACCACATCCTCGCGCTCCAAATCTGCGACCGCGCACTCCATGGCTCCGTCGTCAAACTGCCAGGCTTTGTGAGTATAGAGGAGGCTACGGCACGAGACGCTGAAGCGTTGTTTAAGATAGGAAGCTCGCGCTGGAGAAGCAACAGCTGAAACTCCTCATTGCCGTTCTCACATTGTCAGTGACCACAGTGCGGTGGAGAGTGCACATTTGGGGCACTAACCTCAATAGTAAAATATGGCGCCCGCAGTAGAAGTACAAATTGAATAAGAGTCGATGTCGTGTCTGAGCTAGCAGTGTAGCGCACTGTATTTCGAGTAGAAGCGATTTTCCTTACAGTCTTTTCGAAGATATCTACCGGAGCTGTCCGCTAAATCATCTGCACGAAGACGAGCATCGTTCATTGAGTTCAATAATTATGGTTCTTGTAGGTAGGCGTCATCGCAAATCTTAGCGGGACCGAGTCTTTTAGACTACTTACCGCGCCCCTTTTTTCTTTGACGTTTTCATTCGTGCTGACATCGCGCCTTTACCGACAACACTCGTAAAAACTGTATTGCGCCAACGTCAGTCCGCCGAACACGACGCGGAGACTCGGCGCTCGAGCGAATGTATTTTGGCGGAAGAGTGGCACGCGAAAACGAGGTAACAAATCAAATTTGGGACGCGGATCGAACGACCCTACAATTCAGAGACTGTATCGCAGCCGCCGAAAGCATATCCAAGGAGGCTTCAGCGTACGTCTACCGTGTACCGGCATTGGGCTTTTCGAGGTTTTAAGTCGAGTCTTTTTTTTCTTGTTTATTTTAAATCGCCGTTTCTGTACATGCCAACTCGTGTATTCGTAAATCTTTACACGCACCAATTTAAGCGTACACCCGCGAATGTCTGTGCACCGCGTGTGGTCGACCGCGCCTGCTCGCATTCACGCTTTCACCTGATCGTGTTTGGGTTTCTTTGTGTGTGTACGGGCCTGTGTGTGTGTGCGTGCATGCGTGTGTTTGTGTACGCGCGTGTGTGTTTATGTGCGTGTGTGTATACGTGGGCGTGTTCGTGTGTGTGCGTCTGAGTTATTGTGTCTTAGTGTGTATGCGTATTCGCGCGCATGTATGTGTGTGCACGCCTGCGTCTGTGTGCGTGCGCGCGAGTGTTTGCGTGTGCGTGTGTGCATGTGTGTACGTGCGTGTACATCTGCGTGTGTGTGCGCACGCGTATGTGTCCGTATGTTCGTGTTCGTGTGTGTGTGCGTGTGCATGCGCCCGTGTGTGTATGAATTTGTAGGTGTGTGCATGTATGTGTGCGCGTACGTGCGTGCGTGTGTGTATGTGCGTGCGTGTGTGTTTGTCTGTCTGTGTGTGAGCGTGTGTTTGGCGCTAGCCGAGTTAGAGGTAGCCTTAGGTTTCTCTGCATCGATCCAGTCAGCTTCCAGGGCAAAACAATGAGCGAGGTAGAGGAGGAAAGAAGGAGAGGGCGATCTGAATGCCGTAAGCAGGACTTTCTTTGTCGGCGTTATTTATCCGGGCCTCCTTACGCGTCAGTAAGCCTCTCTCTTTTCTCCTTTTGTTTTTCTGCATTCCGTAGGATTGCAATGCTCTAGCTGTTATGGTGCTATACGGCGATCCCTTCCTTTATTGTTATAGCTATTATTTGCTGTTTCTTTGTTATAAAGTGCTATTCTTTTCCTTATATTTATGGCGACGTGTACGTGTTACCGAACAATGTATACATGTATACTTTTTTGTATTATTTTTTTACTATAGCGTTATATGCGTGATTCAGCGAAAGAAACAGTGACATATGAAGCTCCCAGTTTTTATGGCTTGCGTGCTGTGTACATATGGGGGAATATGTATATTAAAATTCGCCAGGGGAGTTGGTCGAGGCTTCAAACAAAACTGACGCTAAAACTAATACATACATATATGCGCGGACGTAGCAGGAATACTTGTTTCAACCCTGTAGCACCGTGGCTTCGTTGACATGTTTCCTGAAGCTCAAGCCTCGTTTACCCCATAACGTGTTCACGTTTCGAGGACGTAAGAAAGAAAGTGAAATGAAATGTTTAGGCTTGTTTTATGTTTTAGGTAACAATGTATTTACGAAATAAATGATTCTCGCACTGTAATTTTTTTTTGTTCGTGATTTTATTG
>JAZHYW010025711.1:0-28485 GCA_037355805.1 Ixodes ricinus | reverse complement strand
AAGCCTTGTATGTGAAGATTGGTTTGTCCGATTTGAGGCCCCAAAAGACGAGCATAGAGCGTTACAAACCCCTAGTGTGTTCCGTCGTAATATTCAGAACGCAAAGAAACACCAATATATTTCGCGCTGCTTCAAACATACCATAGGTATGGAATGAAGAGGAGTGCGGTAAATTTCGAGCTGCAAGTACTGTGTCACGTTTCAACAAAACGGATTTTTGCATCGCGTAGCAGTACATTAGAAGAGTGAAGAGTAATTCAAACCCAGAGGTAGGAATAGATAAATGGGGCAAATGTTTTTTCGGGGATGACATATGCGCAAACAATATCAGCTTTGTTGGAGGAAATAAAAATAGCTGATTGATGCGGTAGCGAGCTCTGTAATAGTTGCCCCTAGCGCATGCGAACTCCCAATGTTTTATACTATCAACGCTTTCTTCTACAAATAAACAAAACAAAAACGATCAGAAGAAAATGTTCATCATCACGTCCGTCTAGTGGCATTGAGCAACAATGTCGAAAATGTTTTTATGTGCGGGAAACATTAAATTTTATCCCAATATTTTCAATATTTGTAACCTTCGTATGGGAGTACTCGAGTACGTATTCTGCATCAACTGTGCTTTCCATTTCCGTTACTTAGAAATTATGAATCCCGAAGGTTTAGTATTTGCATTTCCCATAGACTGATTTTTTTTCTTCATATTATTAGTTTGTCGTTTTCTACGTTTTTGTTTCTTCTTTTAATTTTTTTCGGAGGGTCGTTTGGCAAGCAGGACTATCATCGTTTTAGGTTCCCAAACTCAAGAAGTTAGGATCTTTTTATCTTGTTTGCTCGTTGGTAGCTCCCCTCCCCCCTAACGTGTTCAAACAAGCATTACACGAGCATTACTGTACCACGGAGATTAATATTGCTGTGTAATATCAGAATATCAGGATCACATATCTTTGCAAGGATAAGTCATCCCCTTGCTGCAACTCTTAATATTCGAGGCCGTACCCTCCAAGTTGCGTAGCATTTCCCAATTCCGAAAAGTTTGCGCTGGAAATAAGTGATATCTGTTCAGTATCATCAAAGTATTTTTTGCGATGATAGGAAATATAAAACATTATCTTCGCGTTCTGCCTGGAGAAATTAGCGCATTAAATACTCGATGCAGATTGAAAATAAATATATAGAAGCAGTAGCCGTTTTGGTGAAATGTTTCCAAGCCTGAATACACACATCTCCTGGATAGAAAGTGCACAAATCAATGGTTTTCTTTAAAAATACGTCGTTTGAAAAAACAAACATATTTTGCTTGTGTTATGTGCGGCCTATCAAAACTAAACTTTATATTCTGAAAAGTGCGTAAAAATAATAAATGCATTTTTCATGAAGACTTGTTTAGCCTGTGAAAATGCAAGTGTTTCCGTTCGATTATGTCCTCACACCATCTATAAATGTTTGTTTTTTTCTTTTTAAATTTATAAATTTTATATACAGTTTTAACGGAATGTTTTGGCCCTGAAGATATGAATAATGATGCGGGCCCATGTCAGTTTTCACGTCATAAAATACCACTTGTCGTCTCAGGACAACGTTTGGACTGCAGAAACGCTAACCAACAACAAAATAGGCCGCACCGATCAGAAGGCCTTGTTGGTCATTTTTAGAAACAATATGTAAGACATTTCACGCCTCTGAACTTCTTAAACATTCGTTTTGCTACAAAGATCGGGAAAAAAAGAGGTTTTGGCAAACACACCGGTCCGGTATATGGCGCGAAACAATGACAAGCATTCCAAGAATGATGTTGGATTCAAAATGCGATTGCTAACCTCTTCTGTAGCCTAAGAAACAAAATGTAAAAACATCACCTCTTTATAGCACAATCCCGGCACGATTTCCAACGGAGGTATTTGACGACTGAAGCATTTTAGACGAAAAAGGATAAAACACGCTTGAAGGAAGCTCACAGTAGTGAGGAGCTCACTTGCGAGACTTGCCGAATTCCGGTTCTACCTAAGTGAGCTGCTGCAAAGTGTGTTTCCTAAGTGACGCCCCATAATCGCTCTTGTTATCGATTTTAGTTTCTAGACAGGTACACGCACGACGAACGTAAAGTTGCGAAAGCAACAAGCATCTCCACTTAACCCACAGCCGTTCCGTAAGGGCACACATATTGAGAACGTCCATGTGCCTCCTTATATGTTGAGGATTATGCTAGCATTATATATATATATATATACCTGAGTGGGTGTAAGACTCATGCGTGGCCGAACGAGCGCGGATGCTGTTGGCGAAATCTTTCCATCATCAGTTTCTGCCGTGTGATTTGAAAAGTTTAAACTTGCGGATTTTTTCGCGTTGCTTAAGATTATAGAAAGGGGTTTGAGCAATATTTCGTAACCTCGAAGGAGCTCGTCAGTTGGAGACTAGTTTCAGATCTATAATATAAAAATGTTTATGCAGGTAACAAGAAGAACAACATTATTGGCTTATTAGTCTTCAATACATTCATAATTTTGAGGTGCTGCTACAGCGAATGATAAACAGCAAATATTGGTTCATTATTTAATTAGGTCACGCGCTCTATACTACAGTTAAATCAGTGGTAAAATAACTTTAAATAAAAACTAAAAAAATATTTTTTTGAAATTAGACCACTTTAAGGTAAATTTTCATTTAAATATTACTAAACATATAGTAACGTACACATTTTCTGCATTTAAGGAAAACGAAAAGCGGGGCTGTGTTTATGTGGTGCTTTCACTGCAGTGTACGTCGAGTTTCAGTTCTGTCTCTAAAGTTCTATGTGAGATATACTCCACTCATTAAATTGCGACAAACCTCATGGTGGTTAAATATAAATCAAGTGACAGCACTTCTTCGTTCAATAGCAAAACGATCCGGCCTACGCTCGCTCTCCCGGCAAAGGTCAATCTCTCCCCCCAGCGATTCATTAACACGTTAATCGGGGTCGTACTAAGCTCATCATCGCTTCTGTTCAGCCGTCTTTCTTGAGTTCGATACTTTATATTAAGATGCGTTTTGAAGACTGCGTCATATCCAGTGGGCACCTCGTTTCGGAATCTGCGCATACGCGTTTTCAGGAGAAGAAGATTGCACATGTGTACCCCAATCTCTCACTTATGGCCATGCGTTTTGTTGTGACGACGGGAATTTTCCAATGGGCAGCGGTTCCTCAAACACCGTGCCTCAAAATAATGCAGTTTGAGTTTTGAATGACATGACAGCAATCCTATTTCGTATTGCCTTTCTACGCAGGGTACTATGCGCACACACTCACTTACAAAGGATGTCAGAATATTTTTAAGTAAATATTCCTCAATCATTTGGCCTCTGGGACCCCAGGTTCATTAAATAGGCGAACTCCAATGGAGCTTATTCACAGTGTAAAAATAATCTGTCGCGTGCAGAGTCTCAATGGTAAAATGTGACGCAACTCAAACTTCATAGCCTTCACGAGTAGTCCAATTGAAGTAGCGAAAGTCTTATATGAGCCTCAACGGAATGGTTCCCTTATAACATTACCGAACCTAGTGAACCTATGCAGTAATCTATACTCGAGCAGCACTAATATGGGTCACCAGCTCTATATGTTTTTACGCCTCTACCTCTCTCTTAAGCCTGTCGGGCAGCCTCTGACCGAATCTAAATGAAGTAGAGCATTTATTGCGTTATTAACTTAAAACGCCGTGCCTCATATGCAAACTGCCTATTTGTATCCACATCAGCAGAAGTAGAGTAAATAACTGACTCGGATCACTCCATTACTAATCCACTTTCAGACGTGGACCTGTATATTTGAGAGTCAATACTTATGCATAAAGCTCCAGATGAAATCAAGAAACTCAAAATCCACAATGTGCATAATGATGGTTGCTAAAGGAGAATCTTCTTTTGCCCGAGTTTTGAGCTTGATGGAGTGTACCGGCGGTATTATTATGTTTGACGTCTTAATAGTCCTTACGCCAGAAACAATGCCAGCACCATAGCTGACAGCGTTAAGTTGGTGGCATGGTTTGCTTATTTTACACAACTAAACACTTTCTATGAACATAAAAAGTGCGAAGATAATTTAATATGTTTGTTTATGTCTAAGAGACACCCTCAGGCTACAAGAATGACCCTGTTCAACATATTCCTTTAAATGTTTGAAACAAGTAATATTCATAAAATAAAAAGTATTTAAAATGCTCAAATGTTAGGCGAGCTGAGTTTTATTGTGGATCATTCTGAATGCCGAGACTGCGGGTGAAAAAATACTACAAAAATTAAAAGTGTCCGATGTAAAGATGAGAGTATGTCTTTTATTTTTCTATCTCTACAAATTTCTCTTCTAGTTTTCTTTACGGAAGTTGCGAGGTTTATCAAAATATTAAGTGGTAGTGTTCGGTATTATTTGGAGAGTAAAAATTACTCGCGATCACGAGAAGACGAAGTTATAGTATTTCAATTTGCAAGTATGCACCTTCCACATTCCCTACCATGTTTCGTTTGGAAGTTTATAATTTGAAGGAGGTGTTCAGACACTTTAAACCTGCATTCGCCAAATACCTACAAATACAAAGTGCGGCGCTCAGTTAAATGTAAACGTTGAGGCGCGCAATGAATCACGTGGAACTATACCATTGCCCACGTTATCAGGAACACCTGAACAAACCTGAAAACACGCGAAAAGCCGTGCCTGCCCAGAAGGTACAACCTACTCAACCTGAGACAATATTTTAAAAAAAAAAGGAATGGTGGGTCTCACATGAGTTGGAAACTAACGTACACTGAATCGGGCCCACTTTACAGAAACATACAAATTCAGACACTCGAATGCAATGTAGAAAGTGTACCTCAAGTTACCCTGCAACTGATGTTGCTACGTGAGACGTTCTTGGCTTAGCGCTAGTAACCACCAGGCACTTCTTCTCGAGCTGTTCCTTCAGGTCTGTCCACTCCTCTCAAGCCTAATGACTCTGACCCACTCCTCTCTATCGCATTGACTGATTGACCTATTGACACATTCCCCTTTCCCGTCGTGAATGATGTCACGTGACATAAAGTCACGTGACATCATTTTTCCACTTAATTTAGTGGGGAAATCGAACTTCTCTTGAGGTCACGTGACGTCAATTTTCCCGCTAAATATAGCGGGGAAACTCAAACCTCTCTCCATCATGGTCTACCTCGAACAGAGCTATTGGAGCAGTTATACAACAAGAAGACGATGGACAACTAGCAACCACTTTCGTTCTTTTCGAGGAAGCTGACTCTGACAGAAAGAATATTCTGCACCTTTGAACGAAAACTGCTGGCCTCATACCTTGGTGTAAGGCACTTTCGTGAATGCGTGGAAAGCCGAAGCCTCTTTATCATGACAGACCAACAGCCAGGCACGGGAAGAGGTTGTTTCATTCGTCTTGTTGGGCGTCCGAACAGCCTCCGAATCGGACATCAACTGTAGCGCAGCTGAGCTAGTGTAGGGCATATCAAGTCGGGTCACCGATATGTAGATTTGTTAAATTCTCACTTATATCCTTGATTCTGCATATTTACAATATTTACAGCATGAAATGACTAGATCATTGAGGGGCATGTAGTAGAATGATTGAGTTGCCGCAGCGGAATTTTTCTCTCGCAAATCGTCTTTATTTTCTTTTGTGCCGCCTGCTCCCGCGAGCTTGAATAGGCACCACTACAGATATGTCCAGCGACTGCGGCAGCGAAAGAAAAATATTCATCCGAAGGACACAAAAACACCTTCCACAAGACATACTTTTGCTAGACGTGACCTTGGCGAATTCACTCATGCGTTCCTTCGACGCGATGGCATGAAAAAACCTTTGCAGCTTTCGTATGACAGACTTTACTTAATCACTACGTCGAGACAGCGAGAAATCGACACTGTTAATCAAAGGCCGTGAAGAGGTAGTCTTTTTGGACAAAGTCAAGCCGGCTCACATACAACCTGGCACCTTTGCGTCCCGCACTGCAAGCCCTCGAAAAACCTCTTACGTCAGGTTGAAAACGGACCAGCCTGTGCACACAATCCTTCAAAATTTGCTATAACAGGTCAAGAGCGATCGTCAGGCCTCTCTCTCGCTAGGTGGGGACTATCTGTAGTGGCGCCTATTTCTTGCGGGGACAAGCAGCTCGAGGAAAGAAGACGAGGCGCGAGAGAAAAAACGAGCTGCGCGGACTCAATCATTCGACGACATGCCCTTCAGTGATCTAGTCATTTCATGCTGTAAATATTGTCAATATGCAGAATAAACGATCTAGGTGGGAAATAAACAAACCTACATGTTCCGCGACACGAAGCCATGTCACGTTATCCTTCATTCTAAATTTAGCGGGAAACTTTGCGGTTACGTTTTTTGAGTCCTCAGTTCACTTGAAAACCTAGTCTATAAACGTTTCATGCAAACAAAACAGCAGCCGCAGCCACAATAATCGAAATCCTCAAAGGACATCAGTGGCATTGAAATAACAAAGTAACACCGCTTGTTTTACAAATATCGCCTAGAACAGCGATGCTTGGCGCCTCATAGAAAGTAGGTGCCCTGGCAAAAATAGCAACAGTTCTCAACGTGGGCTGGATTTTGAATAGGAATTTGAAGCCTCACCCGTGGATGATATATGCGAACACTAAGCCATTTTTATTAGCCAAGCGAAACTTTCATGAACACAAAGATGGCCTGCATAAAAGTGGACGGTTTTGCATTTTCCTTGGAACCACCAAATTATTTTTTGAAAAAATAGCAAAATGAGATACGGATTAGAATATAAATAACAAATTGCATAGCCTAAGCTAATTATTTAGTTAATTGTGGGTGCTTGTGCAGGAGAGGCGGAGCATGGGAAATTAAAAAGTGATAGATAGGAGGAAGAGAAACACGGCTTATAACACGTAGAAAGACACGCACACAAACACCACTGAATACACTAAATGAGCTATTTCATTGCAAGAAGGATTTCGGTCGTGTTTCCTTTGGAAGACACATAACGACATCTTGAGTCTGGGTAATCTCATGAGCCAAGCACTTCTGTAAAATAAAGTAATATTTGTTGTCAAATGGCGTTTGTGCACTATCAGGGTTTTCCCTTTTAATATTTGAGAATATACAGTCTCAAAGTATGTGAGTAGTTGTATTTTCACTTGGACACTCTGATGTTAAAACGCCACGTAGAATGAAAAACGAGCGGTTTCCATCTAGGCTTAATAGGGAAGCGTAATTTCATTAATTTCATTAACATGTCTAAAGAGTAGGTAAATTTTTCACTCGCGTGCAGCCTTCTCGCTGTCAGATAGACGACAGTGTTTGGTATTCATCGAAATTTCACAATGTGATCAAGATACACTTCGCAAGAAAGCTGTAAACTCCCGTATCCGGTTTATAATATACGATGGTCCATACCGTTTTTTTACTGCTTGCAGGTTTCTATAGAATCGAAACATATTGTTGAAGAAATTGCAGGCTTTTCCAATGTGGAATAAGATACCAATGGACGGGCACACATGTTGATGGTTTAGATGAGGTCTTGTGACTTACTTTGAAGTTAACGGTTATGAAATGACTTAGGCTGAAAACAACCGGCGACGCAACTTGAAATAGTGTAACCGTCTGTGTAGGCATTACTGATTCAGGAATGATAGACCAAATGTTGAACATGACAGTTTGAAAGACACAACCATGGATGTATTAACTTTTCTTTGATACCTTGCGTTTTAAATGTCACATCAGGTTAAAGATTATTTTAGGGGTAATTTGGGAACTTCGGCTTGTAAAATATTGTCAAGCACGCATGAGTGGAGCTGGTACAGGCATTAAATGACTTGTTTTCTCGTGTGGAAGGTGTACTATACGGAAGTGATTGCTGTACTTGATGACATGCCGAAAAGAGATCGTTAGAACTTTTTTATATCAAAAGAATTTGGAGCTTTACTAAATGCGTAAAATAAGAGCTCTACATGCGCATATAAATTAGTTGCCCATTTATGTGCCTAACCCGCTTTAACGAATGAGTTCTTGTACTAAGTTTTACTTTTAACAAAAATGCTAAAAATTCTAGTTTTCAGATGTTTGGCTGTATTGGGCATTTCGACTTTCATGCTAACTCTATATTTCGACAAGAAAATAGAAAATATGGTGATGGCGGGACCGCTGAAAAAAGTATCGTCTAATTACTTTAATCGGAGTGTCGCCCTGCGGTGAGAGCGCGCAAACGCTTTTTATTGAATCATTGGTTCAACAATGCTTCCTTAGTTACTTACGCAGCTACTTTTTATTCTCACATTCAAATATATTACAAAAATAAATTCAAATGCAGTAAAACTACTGCAGTCTCCACGAAAGATGGGGCCTCGCCAAAGTGGTTATGCAGATAGGTATGTGGCTACTATATATTTTCAATGAGCATGCGATCATAATCACATACGTAACAGTTCTCACGCGAAATGCACCTGTAGACATTTCTTTTTAGATCTGAGCTTCTATGCGGAGGCCGCTGTTCAGCAGCATTTCCAACTTCTAAAATAAAAACTCGTTGTCCTCGGATAATCAATCCTCATGAACTCTGTGACTTTGGACAACATTTGTGTTTGATTTTTGAATTTTTATTTATTTGTATTTAATTTTACTTACGTCATTGAAATTTTCGGATCAATTTTATCGCCAGAAAAGTTACCAATTATTTTCTTGCATTGGTTCGTTAAGATAGTATTAGGATATTGCGGGTTATTAACTATGAGCGAAAGATTGTTCAGGGATGAAAGTCGCCACGCGGTCAAGTATTCAAAGCCAGGCGCAAGAGCTTTTCAATCAACTGCACAGGTGGTGCTGCAGGCGGGTCCACTGTCATGTCGCATGCCTACAGTACACTCCACGTAATATAGTATTGCCATGTACACTTCGGTATATTTCTTCCAAACTGGTGTAACGACGCAAAGTAGGCTTTCTGGGTCTATGACGCAACCGAAGTAGTTATTATTGACAACACTCCCGGGAGTGTCCACGTGCCTTTCCTGTCTTTGAACAAGGGCCGGGATATTCGAGAAACGAGGAGAGTGGTTTGGAAAGGGTGAGGCAAGCTGATTACTCAATTCAGACTAGACGGGATTTATTTTAGGAAATAGGCTGTCGTCGCAGAAGTTGTGGGTAGTAGTGTAGTAGTATACACGGACCTGGCCTGTTTCGTAAGAAATAGTATCGAACTTGGGTCAGAGCTATCACCAGCTGGCAACGACTAGGCGGCCCCAACAGGGTGGGAGCTCACGGTTCTGATGCAGGAGAGATCCCGCACATGCAGAAGAACGAGATGATGTACACTCGGAAATCAACCCAACAAAGTTCCTGGGCTTTTCTTTCGACCTGTCGAACCGAAAAGTAAAACAACTTCCTGAGCCGCAGGGCACTAACATGATTAACTCTGGGACATTCCCTGGGGCCCCATGTCCCTTCCGGCAAGACGTTTTGTGCTACTGTACTTATTATATTTGTTTTGCTGAATGTCAACGAGGCCATACCGCCAACGCGTGGAGAGGAACAGACAGGCATGTAGAAAGGGCAGAGCTAAAACCCCAAGAACCTAAACGTTATTGTATGCGCAGATAGTCATAAATTATCATGAATGCGAACATAAAACAGTCAAATTAAAAAAAAAGTTTGATTGTCCAGGTATTTAATCTTTATTCTGCATTTAGTTGCCCTTTCTTGTGATGAACTAAATTCACATATATACACCAGAAAAACTAAAGTGAGGTGAACATTAATATTTTCAAGTGGCATAGGTACTTAGCTATATTATATATTTACCTGACGTAGGAACTGCGTACGCTTTATTGGATAAAGGTTTCCTTGTGTGTGTCAGCAGGAATAGATTCAATAAGACTTCACAACTACTCGGACTTCAACCCAGAATACACAAACATGCAAACAATAAGGACGTCAAAGACACTAAAACATTCGCGAAAGCCATTTTGGTATCTCTTTCAGGTAATTTGAAGTCCTTTAGTCTGGCATCAGGACTCCTAGAGGATATGGCCTTCACAGTTTGTTGCTGCGTTAATTCCCCCGAAAAAAGGAGCGAAAGCGAGAAAGGCTACTCGAAATAGAATGGTGACAGATGACAAACGACTACGCTTGCTTCCTCGGCAGGACATCTAGCAATAAAATACACCAAAGAACAGACCAAGTTGAAAAAAGCTAAGAAATATCCACGAACCGCCTCGTGTGACAGTTTAATAAGATGATTAGGTTGATTTATTTTTTCAAATAAATCAACCTCCTCGTGTGCTTTCTGTTGGTCACAATAATACCTAGACTATCTTTAAGGGAAAGCCTATTGTACATACAAACTACCAAAACTGTAGTATAGCTGAGGTAGAAACTGGCACTCAGCGCGTTTGATAGCAACACATGAGAGAAGCTCACAAGCTTTCTTATGTTTTGTGAGCTAAAAGCTCACAAATAACAAAAGAACGAAGGTGAAGCCGAGAGCGCTAAACTTCGACTGATTGTTCAATAAAAGAGATAGGAAACATGGGGGAAGAAAAAGAAAAATGCGTCATTAAAATTTAAGTTTGCTTTTAAGAAAATGAGGTTGCTTTTTCGATGCACGTGTTTACACGGTAGTGATGTGGATGGTTAGTTTTATACTTTTGAATTAAATATTCAGTGGTAGTTGATCGCTTTTCTTGTCTACACCTTCCTCTTTTTCATTATTTGCGTGCTGTTTCCAGTGGCGTCGTGAACAAACTAGCCTGCGTTGCGACTTCATTTTAAAATACAAAAAATCATAGTATTTTACAAAAACACAAGGGCTCTAGATTTACAGAAATGCGAATATTTATGCGTTTAAGACGAAATATTATTTTTATTATACGGAAAAACTTGTTAAACCACATTTTTACCATCACTGCTTTGTTTTTGGTATTATTTAGTTTCTTTGTCTTCACATTAATATATTGCTTTCTTTTTATTTCTGTGTATTTGGAAGTCCTTAAGAGGTCATGTAGCTGGACACTAAAAGTGAAATGTCCGCAGAGGACTTGCCGGGTGAAATTTCTAAATGCTATGACGACCTACCTATATGACATACCGGCCTACAGGTACAACTCACATATACCATCCCAGACAACAAAAATTCCCTGGACGCGCGAGTGGGGACCGAAGTGCATCGCTCCGATATCTGCTTCTGGCTCGCCTGGCTTTGAGACTACATAAGAGAGGATGCGCGTCCTACTGTACCCCTCATGCATCTGTGTTTTCCAGTTATTCTGAGACGCGGTGATTTCCCCAGAACTTAGAACGAGGGTCCGCTTCCCCGACCACCGTGACCCTAGCCGTGATGAGCTTCTGCTACGGATTATCGCGACTGGAGATTGCACTTGCGGCTTTCTGGCGAGGAAAGGGAAACTTGGGTGGTGGGCATCGCTTGTTTTAAATTACGTTTTCTTGTTGCTTCAATCTTACTTTTCTCATACCTTTAATTTGTGCCTGGCATTCCATCATTAGTCCGAGATTTGTGAGATGAAACAGCTCTTGAACACAAGTTCATTGTTCTCGTAAAAGTAAATTTTAACTTGATACGCACTATCCAACAGAACCGGCCTTTTTAATTATTATCCTAATAAGCATATTAGGGCGTAATTCTTATATATTTGCACATTCAGCACTCCTTATTACAAGGAGTATCATAACAAAGGCTGTGATTGAGCATGATTGTTTTCTTAAAACGCATGTTTGCAGTGACAACGCTCGTCACCACTGAAAGCTACGCTGTCGGCTACAAGAACTTTGATGAATTATTCTTATCTAATGTTCGTCGATTTTTTTACACGACTAAATAACGCCAAAAGCACTAATGAACTGCTTAGATTGGCAAACTCCCTCAGAGCTATTGAAACAACTCAGAGAGATAGTTACCTGTTAACATAAGCGCCTCTCGTCAAGGGACTCCATTTACCCAAGTTAGCTCTTGTTGGCACACTTGATGCGCTGCTGTCGACGTCAGCGCCCTATGCGTGCATTTGACGGCGGTAGGCCTAAACCAAAATCGATCTTCTAACTCGAGGTGTCGCCAGCTCTCTAGGATGAAGGGCCTACTTGTCGATAGCTGGTCGCTCATTCACTTCTAGATGCTTTCTTTCTAGATTTTTTCCTGGTTTGTTGACATGGAAGCAAAGGCTTAGAACTAGGGGCCATGGATGCATATTATTATATTTTCTTATTTCCTTTAGAAGTCTCTAGTTTTCTTAAAATAGGACATATTTTTTTGTTTTGACGTTGCGAATTGCCATATCCATGAAGGCTGTTTTTAACTTGTTTTTGTTTTCATTATTTTACATTTTTCCTTTGTCTTTTGTCAGGAATAAGTGATTCACATTTCTGGGACTTGCATGGAAAAGTTACCAAGTTATTTTCTGTTTTGCCTTCGGAAAGAAAATTAGTTTTTTTGTATACTTGCTTACATTCTGAGCAATTTATTGCGTTATATTTATGCTGAAGCTTAAAGCGTACATTGCCAATAATATTTTATACCCTTCTTGTGTTCGACATACTTTTTTTTTCGCAACAAGATTGGTTTACATAAATTGCATTGTGATAAACAGATCGAATTACGCAAACTCTGAAAATGCTCGGTGACTGGAGGTTGTGCAAATTGCAGCACGGCGATAGACATGATAGCTTTAAATTCTTAGTAATCGTTACCACCAGTCTAATGAACACTACAGCCTTCCGTCTTTAATAAAGTGGCTATTGTAAGCGAAGTTTATTCCAAGGGAACTCAGAAAACTTTAATCTTAAAGGACATCAACAGGAGTGTTAAATTTAAGCATGCAAAGTGTCCACCAAAACACTTCGTTCTTCTATTGTGCAAACTGCATTGCAGAGCTGCGCATAATTCTGCATTAGAGTGCTAAGCGATAGCACGTCACGGACAATAACTAAAGCACAACAGCACCGGTCAAAGAAATACATAATGTAAATAATCCTAGAAGGTTTCCATTGTGCCGTGGGAAAGTGCTGAAGACAAACGAACGCAAGCAAGCGACATAAATCATTCTAAAGACATTGCCTATCATTCGGTTTTTGTAAGTATATACTTTTTATTTCCTGAATCATAGTCTTGCTGTGATTCCCTTCAGTTTCGTATGACTGACTGTTTCTACCAACGCTGAGTGGTAACGTGTTACAAGTAATGACGTTACCGGTAACGCCTTACATTTTTCGGCAAGGCAGTTACTTACTTCCTACATTTAAAACAGTAACGAGTAGCGTACTTCAGTTACTTACTTCAAGTAATCTCTAACGTTGTTACATCACTGGTTAGATCTCTTTCCAATTAAAAAAATATTATACTTAATTTTTTTTGTCAAGTCATATAAATTAGGCGCGTTTGGCGTTTATCGCAATTTCTTTGCGTTTTCTTCGTTAGTATTTAAGAGCAACCGCTTAATATATGTGATAATTATTCTACGTTTCTGCGTGAACATAATGCTTCTTGAAATATGGCGATTTTTTCAGCCTATAACGTCAAAACAATATATTGTTAAAATTCATAAATGGAAACTAACGTAAAAATAGCGTGCATTACTTTTATCCGTAAGGGTAACTGTAACGCGTCTTGTTTATTTTGAATAAACGTAGGTTGTAACGCGTTTATTTTAATGTAAAGAATAACGTATTTCGTTACTTTTTTTGGTTAGGCCTAAAACACTGGTTAACCAAGAAAAAACGGCTGCTTTTGCAACGGGACTGATCCTGTGTGCTTTCTACTGGGAGTTTAATAGGATATTTTAATGCTTATCTCCGTTGAGACTCTTTGGAACAAAAATAAGATAATAAAGATGGCTGGGAAGCGGGTGACAGGAGTGCGTGCCGGCCGATCGGAGGAGCTCTAGTGCCGTGAAAATCTACAGTCATTTCTGAGTATGCACATGACTCATCTATGGTTGCCCTCTACCCAATAAAGACAAAGTGTCCCACAGGAAATGTCAATTAAGTGAATCTGTGAGCCGCCTAAAATCTAGACAAACTTGTAAATAATTGTCAGAATCACGAGGTAATTACGTTCTATTGATTGACATATAAGGTATATTACGCTTTTCTAAAATTTTATTATAGTACTGGAGCTGATTAGTTTTTAAAACTACAAGTTCTTTGACCTTCACTAAAGGCAATGCCGGCATTGAGGCGCCTTGCCTTATCAATATTTAGCGATCGAGCTCACGGGCGTCTGCGTCAAGCCTAAATTTTGACGTGTGCTTTAAATTGTTTGATATAAGTGAAACTAAAAAGATAAATTGTTTCTCGTATTTCGCACGTAACACTGGTAGTGGTGGTGAACTCACCGAAGTGTAAAGTCTTTTTTTTTCATGATTCGGCAGCAACAAATTTACATTTTAATCCAATGAAAAGATTAAAAAATAAGTACCTTTCATTATAATAGTCTAGTGTGGCCAGGTGTTTATACATCACCAATGTAATTATGAGTACAGTCAATCAGCCCAACAATAAAGAGAATTATATCATGTAAACAATTCTATGATATTTAACATCGTTTGAAAGCAAAAGCGTGTTCTTTTCTTGTTTTTAACTGTTTAAGTGGTTATATATTATCTCATCTTTTGACATGTCAAACGAATTTCAAGCTTGGGCAAAGCACCTGATTGTGTATAATTTTGTCGCAATATTTATTGTAATCCTAGAAAGCTACGGATCTTAGTTAGACGTTCCAACTACCTTCGGTCGTTTTTATTCACCACTTACGAAACGAGCACTGAGAATAATACGAATATACATTTTACGTCATTTTCTTTTTATAAGAACATCCTGTAGAAAAGCAACAAGGATATTACATGCCAGCTGGCAAGCTTTCAACATCGCGGAAACCGCAAATCGCCAACCAATAATGGGGACGACGCAAGCAAGAGTGCCATCATCCCTTTTTGTTTCGTTCCTCGTCTAGATGTCCGAGGTGTTGAAGAACCTCTAGACGTAACTATAGTGTAATCTCACATGACGGTGGGGGGGGGGGGGAGAGAGACCGGGAAGAAAATTAGATGATGTCGAAGATAATTAGTCGTGCACTATGCTTCTTAAATTTTTGGTTACATATTTGCAGCACTGAAAATCGGTGCTCGGTCAGCTATAGTAAATAAATATATCGAATGGTAAGACATCAATTCATAACCTTTCAGTAAATAGTGAATTGTGTCTCAATTTGCCGACGCGTATTGTAGCACACCGTAGAAAACTGTTCAGGTGGCATTCGTTTTTTTAATTGTTTTATGAACATAAACAAGGAGACGCCTATACAACACGCGGTCAACTTAAGTGTGAGCTAAACTCGCAAAATAATTAAAGCCATTATATTCAAATACCAAGAGATTTAAGTTATGATTACAAGTCTCGTAATATTAAATAATGTACACATATAATTCCTGAATTCTATTAAAACATTAGGGGTCCTGTTTTGCAAAAAATATGTTCTGGAGTAAACATGTCGATTCTTACGGAAAATATAACTACTGTTTCTTATTTTGTGGAAGTACATCTTCAAAAACCTTTAAGCAAATGCATATGTGCTAATACAAAAAAGCTATTCGTAATATGTGTCGTGCTACGCATTATAGTCAAACGGAACTCCTTTTTAAATGGCAACCCCGGTCGACATTGCTGAATCTTAGGATTACGACTTTTTTCAGCTAAAGCAGTGTCCCTCAATTAGAAGGAATACAATTTTATGTCGATATAGTGCGTATTTTTTATAAATATCACGGCTCAAAGTTTGGTTTCGGGTGTCTGCCTCAAAACCAACAATCTGCTGAGGTGGCACCACGGCCGCGCCGTTACGTCAGAAAAGTCCTGCGGTATTCATAGTTTTGTCGTCTTGCAGTTAAGCAATCTCACACTTTTCACTAGTTTATACCAACTCCGTTCTAAAGAAAAATGGCTTGTTTCAGCATCACGCACATGGTATTTTAACAAGACGTTAAATCACGCATTAACTTTTAATGTTAAATGGTTTATTCAGAAAGAACATTGAGATTGATGCAATGACACCGGCAGAGGTATGAGTATTTCTGTAGGTTTTGTTTTACGTCGGTAGGTAAGTAGAAAACAATATTCATCATAAATATTTATCTTGTGCAGCATATATATTGCTCGATATTGTTTTGATATGGCTTTAAATCGCTTCATATTTTAAATAAAAAATATTTATAATTATAATTTTGTTGTCATCACCATCATCAGCGTCGTCATCGTCGTCGTCGTTATCATCACCATCACCATCATCATCCTTGTTATTAATATTATTATTATTACCTGAAACAACGGGGACCCCACCACAGATCATGACAACAACTGTTTGCGTTGATTGGGTCCCCTGTCTGCTTCACATGCGCAAGACCGTGACGTCAGCACAAATTCAAACGCAAGCCACCAGTCGAACGCACCTCGGAAAAGTACGTCTGGTCGCGTGGAGTTGTTAACTCCTTGCATGGAGCTACTTGGCTTACGCGATCAACTCAAAGCAGCGATAATTGCTTCGACATTCTCCAGTATCGTACTAGAGACAGCAAGTTAGTAAACATGCCAACAAGATATCAGCAGCAATAAGCATGATCATATTTTTATTAGGTCTAGTTATTTGTCGATTTATAAATTTGTGTATTCCTAAACAACTTGATGGTCAGTCAATTATATCAAGGCTTAGTGCGTACTCTTTAGCGTTCGGTGGATAGGTACGTCGAAAACAAAACGGCGTCCCACATAACTAACTACTACTTCAACCCGCTACTGCACAAATAGGTGACCAAACTAAGTACTCAATCTAATTTTCTTTACGATTATTCAAGGCTCCAGCTGATCATAAGCAGAGACAAAAAATAAATGAATGTGTAGTGACTGGATGTTCTGGTTTCGTATTTGGACGGGAGAAAGAGGCAGAAGAAAAGGAAAAGCACTGGCCACAAACCCATGCCTGTCCACCAGATCAAGGCACGCTCACTAGACAACACCAACAGTCCGGTAATTGAACACTCCACTCATCTACACTAATGGACTTCCCGCATCTCATGTAAGCACTTGTCAATACTGTAGATATAATAAAAAAGTGTAAGCCGACGTATTATCTTAAAATAAAAAAATAGTCATCAGGCAGGATTTTGACAGTTTAAGAAAATATAAGTGCTATACATTTATGGCTATTCATCTCTTCGATTCCCTTATCAGTAACGCTTCCACGCCTTATACCATAATTGTTAAGAAAAAAAGAAAGTACATGCCTTTTTTCATTAAAGCTCTAGGTTTTTTTTCTTCGTTTTTAAATACAAAACAAAACAAGAAAAATCTTCGAGCGATTTCATATTTGTCTTTTGAGACCACTTACAAAGAGGACGATTGCAGCGTTTCACAAACCTGCCATCATTTGGTTTCCACGTGACTGACGAATTGCAAGACACAAAATATGCGGCGTAAATATTCTTACTCTTTTTTTTCCCCGAAACCTCGGCGGTTTAGTATTGATGCGGAATTGCACCATGGGTGCCAGTCGAAGTTTTTCGTCAAGTGGGCCATTCTCATTTGAATGAGAAATAAACGGAGCGCTGCTGTTGAAGCGGTCAGTAAACATGATACGACGGATGCTGCCTGCGTTATATTATTTGAAGGTAGAGCATAAAAAAAATAATGGCGAGGCCACACTAAAAAATCAAAAACATCCGTCAGGCATTGAACTTCAGAACACTTCACAAATACGGTTACCTTATATAGCACTCACATATTTGTCATACAACAAACATTTAGAGCTCTAAGTGGAGCACAGAATCTTCCACGGGAGTTCATAAAATGAAAATGTGCGCATGAGTAAACAGAAATTCCCACCGACGATTCAGCAATGTTTTTTCTTCTCCTCCGCGATATACAGAGGCTTACGGGATGAATGTGTGATGACTGATTCCCGAATCAGGGTAGCTCAAAAAAGAGCTGATATAAACCAATTTAAGGGATTTGTGATAAAAATATACTGCAACTGGGGACACCGAAATTATTAATATTTTCAAAATTTCATATATCACGCAAAAGCTTCCAGAGGTTCAAAAATCACAAACTTGTTAACCAAAAAAAAAAAAGACAACGTACTGTTGGCGCACACATGGCTAGTAAGAATTAATATAATAAGAAAATGCCATAAACCACGTGGCGTCGATACAAACCTGCTCAGAGGGTGCATGCACTCAGAGCGTTGGGCGTTTAGGAACCACGTGTTTTGTGGCTTTGTTTGGTGCTGTAAAGAATATATTGCTAATAGGCGACGATGGTTTGAAGCACGCAGATGGTGGGAGCGTTACAACGTTTAAAGTAATCACACTTCACTGGTTATGATTATATCTCGTAGTCCCATTCGTGACGACGTAATTTATTTTCCGCTGATCACAACAACACCGTTTAGCGGAACCCTGACGAAGACAAATTAGGGGCTCACCATGAAACTAATTTTAAAAATTACAAATTTAAAAACCGTTATTAGAGAGTTTTAGAATAGATATTCTTATTTCCAATTCCAACGCGTTGTGTCTTCCAAACAGCTTGGGGCGTGAACGACTGCGCCTGCGCTCTGCGACGCCACAATTTGCATGACTACCACAAATTGTCTGCGCCCCAATTCTAAAACTCTATTTTTACCGCACAATATTTTATAGCGTGAGCAAAGGAAGCCAAAGCTTTTTTTATTATTTTATCTTAAAGTTGACAATGAAGCGGCTCCACTGTTTCGTTAGGAATGAGTGGGCAAGTGTGAGTTGTTCTGAACGGGTACCGGTCTCAGAATACTTCTATGGCTTCAAGATTAAAGCGACAGCATATAGCACGGGTGACGGCGTAACGTTTTTACCCGATTCGAAAACCTGCGGCAGAAGTTGGTTTACCGAGATGTCTTTTGTCATGCAAATCACTCTACGACCGCAAGCGACTTCCCCAAAAATCTCCCGCCCGCTTCAAAAGGCAGTTAGTGCGCACTCAGCGCAGATGGTTGAAACATATTTTCTGTAAAGCAAGCACTCGGGGAGGGTGTACTCGAAAATTGTAATGGCTTCCAATGTAGGACAATAAATTTTGACGGACTTATTCACGAAATAAGTTCGTCAAAACACGCCCAAAGCATGCTCCTCCCGACATCGTTTCAAAAATTTCGGATTTCCACAAAACACGTAAACACAAGAACTTCTAGAAATAGCGATTAGACTTACGAGAGCTTCGGCAAAGACACGAAGGGAGTGCCCCCGCACCTAAACCGTTTATTACACACTGGGGACCATACGGCACGTTTCTAATATGTTCTTTTTTCTTTTTTTTTATTATGTTTTGCCTTACTAGGTGCATATCACGTTTAAGGGAATTGTTCCACGCCTGGAACTGTGACCTTATTTAAAGTTCGCGCTAAATTTTTAAGCTGCCTTGTGTTTATTCTTTATTAATTTTCATATTCGTGTTTTCCGTACTTCTTTTGAGCTCGCGGTGAAACGGAGTGCGCACTACCTAAGGTGGATATCTGGACTTCCGTGGACGGTTTCGCCGGTAGCGCCGTTCCAATCATGGATGTGTAAAATGATTGCCTGATATGCTGTTTCCTTTCTTTTACGTTGTTGGATCGACAATTTTGTCAACATTCTTTAATACTAGTGAGAGGTTTAGTTTGTCAATCAAGTAGGTTATATTGAAACTCTTGTATATTTAAATTTTCTTCGTAATAACTTAACAGCAATTTTAGATAACGGCCCTTCTGCGTGCGTTTGTTGCTTCTTTTTCCAGGGGAAGAATTGGGTGGGGCAGAGGGGGGGGGGGTGACAGTACATGTTGTAGGAACTGTGGGGCCTATTTTCCCTGGCTGTAATCAAGGAGTAATTTGATTTTGATTAGTTACGGGATGTCGTCAAGATCAAAGAAGAAACTAATTGCATAATTCATGCACACACACGCTCCTTATGAGGTAATAAGAAAGAACACTATTGCTGTATCTTCTTCAAATTAGTAAATATATAAAAAACATGCTAAGTAAAAGACTAACCTAGCTATAGTTCATCTATTATTACAAGTTATTGGGTATTCAACAACACAGAATCCTAACTAAGAGCAATTTTTCAAGACTGTATAAGAATCAAAACTTACCATAACTATACGTACATGACAACTTTGGAGCTCCAATATCAGAAATTTTGGTATAAATTGGTATATGAAATTTATGTTGTCTATAATATTGCCGACAGTCAGTGGTAACACTTTGCACGCATTTTGGCTTGGCTCAATAACTAAGAGTAGAAAATGATCAATGGTCTTACTGCAACCTCGGTAATTATGTATATTTTTACATTGACAACAAAATTGTAAACTAAGGTCAAAATATTAGCCCAGTAAAAACGGCAAAGCTAAAACTGCGTAAAAAAACAAAACAACATTGTTAAAATAAGTTTGGAAGTCGAGATCATTTCCATAAATGCCGCCTTCTTCGTGCTTCTATTTTTGGCTGGTAGGTTGTGAAAGACGTTTTGAGCATGTGTTGTTGATTTATTCTCCGGTAAATAAGACAACGCAAAGGAGTCTGCCGCCCAGTTACTTGGCATCTTTTTGCATCGGAAATATTTCCAGCAAAGGCCTATGGTTGGGAAGAAACACAAGAATTTAGGCCTCATTGAGAGAAATTTTAGAGAACTTGTGCCCTTTTTTATTATTAAACAGAATAAAAAAACAGGCAGTTTGCATAAAAAGTCAGCCAAGAGACGCGCTTAAAAAAAAAAAAAAAGCTTTTCAAAACAAGAGTAGGCAGTTTTTTTTTTCTCGTTTTGTATACACTATATGTTTTTGAAGTTTGGCGATGGCGCACGTAAAGGCGGTTTTTTATATTTTGGGCAAAAGAAAATGGCTATTAACTGCCTGGCAAAGACTCCTTGTTTCCCGGTTTCAAATAATTTGATTTGAAAAATTTTAGATATTCGAAAATAAGCTCGGAAGAAGCGTCGACTGGAAGGAAAATGAAAAAGAAAAAAAAAACTTGAAAGATTAATACACCTACAAAATTTAGTTCTGAGAGATAAGTTCTAGAAATCCACCATCAAGAATAAGCTCTAGGGGAAACGGTAAAATTATGGCAGGTTTTTACATTTAAAGGTTATGCGCAGGGGTGCATATATCAGAGCCTCCATTTCTTTCTCTAGCGTAGATTTAGTTCCTTGAAATAATATTTAGCAAAAAAAAACAAAAAAACGAAAAACTGGATCTCATGAATCAAATTTGTTTAGCTCCATGAATGAAAAACACTAATCACTTCGTTTTCTTTGAGGTAGCCACCAAAGCCACCAATATTACCAAATTTGAAGGTTCAGCTTGACTTGATTTGATGGAGGTTGAAACCCACGATTTATTTTTACTGAAGTGTGGCATGAATCTTTGTCCTTTGTGGTATCTATATTTAGAGACTAATTTGTGAAGTTTTTGGGTGCTAGACAATTCCATTCATATTATATTTCGTTTTTAAAAGGTTCAGCAATACAGATGCGTGCCACTATAGTGTTCGAGGAGTCTTGGGATGTATGAATTTGGCAAAGTGAAGCGGGCTGAAAGGAGGCTAATTCAACGCGTCCGAAACGTCTGTGAAATTTCCACAGAAACAAAATAGTGTGAAGTGACAAGAAAAGCAGTAAAGCCATTACTTTTTCAAGTCGCTCGTCGTCTTCACTACCATTGTCATTAAAAAAATTGTAGAAACAAACAAGTTTGAACTTATTTTGTTTAGGTAAATAGTGTTTTATCGTTTATATTATCGTAACATGTCCAGTTTGTGCAGGGGATCCTGTAGCAGTAAAGCCGCCCATTGGAGGCTTTATTGTCCATAATTTGTGCACATATTTGTCGATGGAATGAAGTACAGTTTAGTACTATGTTACACGACATTCGACAAAATTGCACAAACCGTCCTGTTAAACAAATATGAAGCAACAAATGAAGAGACCATTATCAAACACGCTCTGTCAATTTTCAGCTCGATATAAGATTATCAAATAGCAATAATTCGTAAGTTTTATAACTTTATTTTGTATCACTATAGTTCATTTCGCCTCATTTTTGAAACTAGCTCACGCTACGGCCCATTCCGGATAATCCAGCTGGTGTCACAATATCGGTGTGACTTCACACCTGAACCACAGTCGCCCCCTCCCAGCGGTCACGCAACATTGACACAGAAAACAATTGGCTTTTAGGTATCGTAGCGTCCTCGGCAATTCATCCTGAGGTGACACAAAGTACAACACTTTCACATAAACCCCGTTATATAGTCAATGAAAACGTAAGAAACGCATGGCAAGGCTTAGCCCAAAGCACTTCATTCCTTCGCACCCAATGAGATCGAGCCATTAGCCTATAAAAACTTTTAAGAGCCAATCACGAGGCAAGAAGCATGAGCATAATAAGCTGCACACTCGCGTTTCTGAATCTGTAAGGGCTATAGTTGCACTCCACGTGAAAAAATTGTTTGCGACGTACTCGGAATCAGGGGTGACGGACGTTAAAATATAAAAAACTGATAAAGAAATCACTAAGGTGCAATAGCGTTATTTGTTTAGGCGGAGGTGGCGCAGTTTTCACACCTGGGGTGGCTCGCGGTACCCCGACCGGCACTCCAGTCAGGTTGCCGCCTCATCCACCGCTCACGTTAAAGTCGGTCCGGGGGCAACGATCGATGCATGCCGAGCTTCTGCTGGAAAGTGATCACACTGCGAAAGCCACTGATCTGTCATAGGGGCGAGTGGACAGACTCAGATACTCTTAGGTGCGCAAGTTAGATTATGCGTTGTCACAGCACCATGGTCTTGCGATGTGACATTCATGTCAGCTAATAAAAATAATAATATTAATAATAATAATAATAACAATAATACTTTATTTACTGAAAAGAAAAATTTGCACAAGATAGCGTACTGGCCCACGAAAGCAGAAATGCTTGTGTGAGGTTCAGGAAGCCAACAAAATACTTCATACATCATTATACACAAAGATGAACTGTGTACTATGCAACGATTACAACTTTTTATCCACAGGTAGTACCAGCTAGCGTTTGGCACCATTTTTCGACGTTTAGTTTCACCACGCGAATGGATGTTAAATTAATTAAAGTTTCAGGCAACGCGTTAAATAATGCTGGGATGTAATACTTCCTGTCTTTTTTACCGTGATTGGTTAGAACTTTCGGCAAGATAAATTTCTCTGTACGCCTTAGATTTCTTTTCTTAACGTCGTATTTGAAATCATGTTTATATTAATTACTTGTTATTGCTACATACTTATAAAATTGATCGAATGAGAGTATGCCTAGTGCCTTCATTTTTTCTTCCAGTTCTAAGCCATCATAGAGTGAACCATATGAAATGTTATTCGCAATATGCTTTATGACCCTATCAATTCCCTTTCTTTTGTACCTTGAACAATTCCCGTATATCGTTATTCCATACCGTAAGATTGACTCTCCTAGAGCTCTGAAAATAGACTGCCGTAATTTTACACAGCACGCACTTTTTAGTTTGTATATATACCCGGATACTAAACGGAGCCTTCTAGTAATATGTTTTAACTGCTGTTTCCAAAGTACGTGCTCATAAAAATATACCTAAATACTTCACTGAAGACTCATATGGTGATGGCTTACATCTGCAGATGGACTGATCTTGCTCATGAAGGTGGAGATATATAGATAAATCCACAAACAAGGCAAGCGCTATCTTATTATTTTCAAGTGTCTCATTTACACAATCGGAGAAATCTTCTAGTTGTGAAATTGTACTTCTTTGTTTTCGGAAGCCATACTGCGCGTCATTTAATAACAAAAAATTGTCGCAAAATCTATTCATGCATTTTTGAACCTATTTCTCTAGGATGTGAGCGATCACAGGTAATATAGATATGGGTCTATATTTTACAACTTTTTTTATTACCATTTTTATAAAGCGGCCTTACTATTGATACTTTTAGCCCTTCTGGAATTTCACCCGTTGTCAAACAGCCGTTGATAATTTTAAGTAGCATTAGCTTTGACTTTGGATAGTTATAGTTTAAATCCCGTACACAAATATCATCTATCCCAGGTACCTTTGTAATTGACATTGAGTTAATAATATCGAATAAATCTTGTTCATGTAGTTCTGCTAAGCGTGCCGAATTTAAGCAGTTGATCTGTTCAGCTGGATTTTTTTCACATGCGGCAATATATTCTGCTTTAAGGCTTTTACAGTACTAACAAAACTGCTATTGAAGGACTGGGCCAGTTCCGTGTAGTTTTCTATACCGGGAAAATTATTTCTTAGGGTATCGTCAATGTTATTTTTCCTTTTTCTACCAATCAACTCATTTACGAGATCCCATGTTTTCCTTGAATTTCCTGCTGAAGCAAATTTGTTTAAGTAATGCTTCTTCTCCGTTAATCGAATTTTAGCTGTCACTTTATTTCAGAGTGCACGAAATTCATTTTTAAGATTTTTATCTCCGGGATTTTGCTGGCATCGTTGCCATAATTTATCTTTTTGATGACATAGTTCTAAAATATCGTCATTAATCCACACATTTTCTGGTTTTATTTCTTTTTATCTTTTCATCATGGAAGAGGTTTTATAAATCGGTTTAAATTTACTTACGAGCAAATTGTAAGTGGTGATATCATCATACATTCCCAATAGATTCCAATCATACGCGCTAATCAGACGGTCTATATTTTTATCATCTAAGACTTTTTTAACACTGTACGGTTGGATGTGTAATTGGCTGGGTTTTCTCCTAATACTGCAATACCTATGCAATAATGATCCGCTACTTTTTGTTTAATCACTTCAGGAACTAATGTCACATTCCCAAGTCTAGTTATTATATGATCAATACATGACCTAGTTATTTTACAACTGTAATATTCTTCTCTCGTGTAATCTAGTATTACGTTCTCTAGACCAAAGGAAGAAAGAACATCTAAGTAATTGGAAACTCCGTATTTTGTTTCGTCCGAAATATCAATATTAAAATCACCGGCTAGTACAATATGCTCGTTGTTATCAGATTGGCGAAGAAGGACAGAAAATCCCTGTAATAAAGTAGAAAGTTGGGCTAGTCCCTTTTTCTCCTTTTGCGCTGTGTATTTATCACTATGTACAGAAAATCCCTGGCAGAACATGTTTATGTTCAAATGAGGCGGTCGATAAACCGCGCACACAATATATGAAGACGAAGATTTGTGAATCGAAACTGCGCAAACTTCTGCGTGAACCATGGATACGTTTATCCTATCTGAAAAACAATCATTTTTTAGAAACATCAATAAACTACCTCCCCTTTTTCTTCACGACACAGACAATATGATGGAAACCAGCTAGCGTAAATTCCGAGCACGCTTTTTCGTCCACGCTAATTTCGCTCAATAATACATGCCAGGCTTCCAGACAATGCCAGGCTTCCAGATAATATAACTAAAAGTTCATCCCAATGCCTGCGCAGGCTTCGGACATTTACATGCAGAAGGCTAAGCTCTACATTACTGCAACTACTTTCCGTCTACACGCGCGCCCTATAAAGGTCCTATTCGCGTATCGAGTCGAAAGTGCTCTCCATTGCTACGTTATTTTAGTTAAATCTCTTTCACTTTCGATACGGATGGCACCAGCGCCTTTTTTTCTGCCGTACAAAAATCTTGCCGTTTTTCATCCACGCAAACTTGTACGCCTTTGCTCTTCGCACATTCCCTAGTTTGCCAAAGTAGGCCTATCAGTGTTTTGGTTAAATTCTCGTTAATATAAATATTTTCATTTCTTAGTGTCACTCGCATTAAGCCAACACCTAGACAGAAGGCCTATGCACAATCCATCACAGTCAGGTCGATCAAGGCCTGAGATTGGGTGCGAGTGCTGTGTCAGTGTTCGGCTGGGGCTCGTGTCCAATCAGCGCGTCGAAGGTCGGGCTAGGCCCCAATAGCCGAGTTTGCGTGATCCGACTTTGATGACGTTTCATGAATGTAAAGGACACATGTGGACGCTTTCATTATTCTAAGTTGCGCTGACTAAGCCCGTCGACTGTGTTTTAGCGTGAAACCTTCTTTGCCTATACGCAGAGAAAGTCGCCTTTTTTTTTTGCGCAGGAGTTAAGGTGACGTCAAAACAACGTCGAGTTTTGATCGGCTTTGATTGAAAGGACAGTGGGTAGATCTCAATGCTAGATGCCTTTAACTCTACTCACTATTTTTTTCAATCAGTCAATAAGAGCTCGGCGTTCTGACATCATAGCAACCCATGTGGAAGATGCAGACGAACTTGCGCTCCGCATAGGTGACCAGCGTTTCGTGAATCCAGAATAAAAGCATGACCGTGGGGCTCTACAGTGATTGGTTGATTGATGGGAGAGGACTAGTAAGGTGCTCGATGTTGATTGGTTAACGCGGCGGTCATGTGAACACGGGTGGAACGAGGAGGAGCCATTGTCGAGGACGCAAGTTGGTTGAGGAGGGGTGGTTAGAAGTTTCTGGAAGATCACCGGGATTATCATATCACGTACTATTAAACGATAATATAAACGTATTTTTTTATGCTAGAGCATTTCGGCAATTTGTCAAGCGGGAGCGTGACCTCCAGCAAAACAGAGGTCTACCACATCCGCCCCTGCTGCTGCGACACTGCCAAGGTCCCTGTCGGTGACAGAATGACACTTCAATGACGTCATCAGGAGAAAATGGAGGGTCCACCTTCCGGGACGCAGTAAACACACCGCTCGGCGATACATTCTAGGCCCAATAGTTTAGCATTTTTTCGCGCAAATAGCTCAGCATCCTCGTTTCCGTTATTGTCAGCATATTAAGTCACAGACTCGTGCCTCGCTGCATCTCGTAATCAGGTAAAAATTAAGTAGCGCGAATTACACAGGGACAATACAGTGGACAGGACAACGCGTATCTTCTCCACTGTTTATTTTGTCGCATTTGGGCAACCTGGGGAATTAATTGCCCACTTCGGCAGGATGGCGGGTTTGCTTTATAAATTGACTTCGTCAAATTTTAGTTGCTCCACGGGCAGTCCATTTTAGAAGAGTACCATTTTGTTAGACCCGGCGCTTTTACATTTACTTTCTATATAATTGATGAGGTTTATAGGAGAAAAAATGAGATCCCTATGCACATGTTGAGGTCTGTCGACTCTGGAGGCAATTACCTTCCCTATAGCATCGTCACCATCACCGATAACACAAGTTTCGAATTGCATTAACCAACCACTCCCCTCTATGACGACCCTCGGGGCGATGAGGGTATTTCTAAACAAATAAATGAATACATAGGTAACCGGAAACACAGTTGATAAAGTAGTAGAAACACACATATGTAAAAAAAATATTAAAAATAAACATAATGGCACTTTACCTAGGCGATTTTATGGACTGAACAGAATGTTCGGGGAAAGCTGTATGATCATTAGTCGTTAGGCAGCCTAAACTTCGCGAAACGTTGACTATTCTCTTAACCCCAACCCATTTCCAATACCTTTTACCCGCGCGCACTTTTCATAAATACACGAATAAAAAAAAACAGTGTGGAGAAGAGTGTAATTAGCGAGGTTGTTAGAAGAGGTATGAGCCACCGGACGGGGATCTTAGAGAGCAGATGCGGATAGGGTGAGTGCTCGCATAAAAGAAAACGAAAATATAAAAATTAAAACTCTCAAAACTACAGTTTTTTTTTTTTTTTAGGAGTAGTACATTAGAGAAAATTGTGCCTCCGAACCTTGTACTGCCTTGAGAAAACTAAGGGATGTGGCCTGAGGAAAGATATTGTTATGGTAGGCAACCCCAAAAAAGGGCAAAAACTTGACGAAGGATCAGTGAGAGGAATGTACAGCGCTTGTCGAGTCATTCCTCTCACTCGTCCGTCGTCTTATTTTCGTGTTTTTTCTTTTGTAATGCATTTACAAATCACCAAAGTTACCACTATTTTACGGTAGGCAAACGTTAGCTGGCTTCGAGAGAAATTCTAGAAACGAAGACACTTTCTGAGAAAGAACGCATCTATTTTTGAAATTATATAATATGTGCGCACCATTTTCTATAGAAAAGAATTAAAGGTTCCGAAAAATGGCGCCGTCGCTTTAACTCCTCCGTACGACTCACGTGAAATCTGTTCGCATGATTCGCCTTCCCTTCCTTTTGATTTATACGATCAAAATCACGGAGAAGAAAACTCGTAAAATGGTGAACGTATCAATAAAGTAATAAATGCACATTCGAGTTTGTCTTTGTTGCCTAAATTGCACCAATTTCGTTCAACCTGTGAAAGAGCTTTGGAAGCTTATAAATCTGTGGACGAATAATCTGTTAGATTCCCAACAAGTGAGAGCAGCTAAGTTCGCACGTGTTTTCTGCGGTGCTTGGAACGTGCCTCCGACTGAAGTCTGAAGTGTTCTGCGTCCTATTC
>JAZHYW010025710.1:0-44988 GCA_037355805.1 Ixodes ricinus | reverse complement strand
GAAACACACTTCTAACAAGCGAAGAAGTGTGCTTGGGGTCCTCGCCGCTGCAAAAGCTGTGTGCTGACGTCCAGGTTCCCTGAAAAGTGGCTCTTGATGCTCTGTACAAGCTACCTGCAGATCCTCGCGCTCCAAATCTGCGACCGGACACACTACGGCTCCGTCGTCGAACTGCCAGGCTTTGTGAGTAGAGAGGAGGATATATGAGAGTGCAAGCGCTGTTCAGGGCCACGTGCTCGCGCTTGTAACATCGGCTGCGTACATGAGCTGAAACTAAGCATAGGAACGTGGGTTCATCGGAGCTCCGTTCCGTACGACACTGATGTAAACGCAGTGAGAGACAATTGAATCACGAGCCTCACGACATGCAGCTCGGCATTTGGCGATTAATCGGACGTTGAGACGGGAGCCAGATGGCGCCAAGAAGCCGACTCTGGGGACGGCGAACACGTGGCTCCTTCGTGCCCGACTGTCGGGCAACGCGTGAAGCCTAAAGAGCGTCACGCCGAGCGTGGCGCTGCTCTGCGTGACCACTTCGATTAAGGAAGCCAAGAGAAGGACGACGCTCTGACGTGCGGAGCCAATCACCGCCTCGCCTTTTTCCGAATAAACACGTCACTTTCTCTCTTCAGCCAGATCTGATAGCGGGATCATTTTGCGCTGCGCTAATCAACGCGAACAGGCGCCCTTTCTGCGCCAATTGGGCGGGCGGCCAGGAAGAAGAAAAGAACGCCGCATGACGGGGTTCCATCGGACGCTCCGGGATTTGTCATCGATAGTCTCTCCGTCGTGGCTGGGTGTCTGGTTTCTTCTTCTGCTTGGACAAAAATGCCCGCGTCATTAATCATTTGCTGGACTGTCGAATCGCCGTGCATGGGCCAAACTGCACGCTTGCCCGCCTACATAGTCATTCTGAGCGCCATGTGGGCATAAACAAAATGGCCGTTGAAACCTTTTACAGTAGTATGTTGAGGTGATGCATCTGTCATACTCAAATTTTATCAGTGGGCTTAAAAATATATGGCAAGCAATCAAACTTTTTTTTTATGCACAGGAGGAAATTGGTAATAAACGTTTGGTTGGCGCTGCTGCAAACAGATTCCACCACACAGGCGCGGATGTAGCTGGATCTGCATTCGGGTGCTTAGATCAAACAAGCTTTCACGTTGCGAAAAGAAACACAGGAGCAGGTTCGTTGAATGCGAAGTGGGAATTGTATACAAAATCCCTTTGTCATGCAGCAAAGTATACATTGGTCAGCCTGGATGATGTATTAACGATAGATTACAGGACCACGCGTTGGCAGTTAAGTATAATCGCTCAAAAAAACGCCTTGCTACTCAAAAAAAATGGGTTGTGTATATTTTTATACGGTCTGAACTTCCTCAACGGGCGACTTGTTTCTCAGCTATGGATGAGCAATTTAGCCAGTGCAGTACAACCGCTAGCCTGGGGTCTTTAACGTGCACCAAGCAGTACAGTGATGCACGACCGCACACTGGTACGATGCTCATCCACATCGAAACGGGCAGGGGTGGGAATTAAACCAAGGATCGTTCGGTTCTGCAGCGCGATCTTGCAATTCACTGCAATAGATGTGAGTGTACACCAAAATTTGCTGACACAGAGGTTATGACGCGACACGCCAACCGAAGGACTCGCGAGATAACGAAAGCATTCCTCAGTGACGCAACACGAGGCAGGTAAGTGCGTCAGTGCACCGTCAATTGCGTTTAATGAAAAAGAGATCGCATATCTTGTACAGTCTGTAGCAATCGGATGATGATAGCAATGTAGTGGCATGTTTTAGATTACGCGGGTTTATGTTCTCTTTATAGTAAAACCAGTATAGTAAGTCAGCGCTTGGTCTGTCCAGTTTTTTTTCATTTGTCTTCCGGTTTTTTTCGCTCCGTTTTTATTTAAGATGCATCACCAACTAACACAACTGTTTATTCTCCTACTTATTTCAACTGGCTAAATTCCCGCGACATAAATTTGAAAAGCTCGAGGTACACCAGGCATTCCTTATGAGTTGTGAATATAAGTTGTGAAGCCGCTCGTCCGCTCCCTTTGTCGTCTGCTGCGCACTTTTCGTCGCTGGTCGGCGCGTGTGCTCCCCTGGTGACCTTGGACGCTCCGCGCTGATGGACACGCAGCGCCATGGGGTGAGCGGTCGTGGAAACTGACGAGCGCAGCGGCCAATGGGAGCCCCGTCGACGCGCGCCAGCCAATGGAACCGAAGGAAACTATCTCCCCTTTTCGCGCTTCAGACTGATGACGTCAGCTCGCTCCATGAGACAGTTAATGCTTTTGCATTAGTAACCTTGCTCTATACGGGCTTCTATTTTATGTTTCTCGGCGTTTCGCTTCGGGAGGGTAAAACTACAACCTTCCCATCTTCGAGCGCTCCCGTGGTTGACAGACTGCCTGGTTTGAGCCTTTCCCACCCAGGGTGGCGAAAGTAGTTTTCGAAGAAGAGTTTCTCCAGGCGTTTATGCTTACTGTAGCGTAGGCTCGGAATGGGAGAACCAATAAATTTAGAAGTAAATAATTTCAACGCAGGTACTACTCTCTAGATAAAGTTTCTGAGTACCCTTTTCTGCAGAACATAGATCTCGGGCCTCGTGGAGGGCGTATTGTTTGATTACACATCCTGTTATCTGGTACTGACCGTTGTGTTTTCTTTTCCTTTTCAAATAAAACCTCTCAGTTGCGAGTACAGCTGTTGTCCTGTCCTATCTGTCCCCCTCGTCCTCGTGTTTTGAAGCTGTTACACCCACCATGTCAAACTTTTACGAACTCGCCCAGTTCAACACCTTGTAACAGAAACAACTAGCGAGGGAAATTAGATCAACTCTCTTTACTTTCTCCAAAACTTTATCGCGACTTTTTTTTCACATTGCGGAGGAACTCAACTGCAACAAATTGCTACATCTCGCACTGATCTAATTCGTTAAATCTCGAAAAAAAATCAACTTCAACTGACAATTTATTACTTCCAAACTTACCAACCTAAAAGCTTCTCATTTAATTTTTATGTAATGAAGTGTCGCGTATACTCAAAGGCCGGCCGCTTTATTTAGAGCCCCTTCTATCTCCGATAGCTTTACCAAACTGGTGACAGGCCACAAGAGAGCCACACAGCAGGCCATAGTCAACAAAGGATCAATGTAATCCAAACCCCAGGGACTGCGGCCCCGCGATCGTGGCCCCTCCCGCTTGATCTCTTAATCGGATCTCCCTTAATCCGATACCGCTAATCCCCCTTTGCGCGAGTTCCGCCTTACCTCCGCGGACGACCTCCCGTTTTGTCGAACTGACGCCTCCCTCCCAGTCCCCCCGACCCTCCCAAATACACACGCACAAAACCAACATTTGCTCGATACGAACTAATCTGACGCAAAAGTCACCGCTAATCCGCATCGATAATCCCCTCGAGGACACTCGTATCAGGAATCGCATGGACTGTTTTGTTCGGCGGCCATGAACAATTCACAACTTGAAACGCACGGATTCGCGGGATAAAGTAACGACATAAAATTCGTTTGCACCCACCGATCTAATAACGGTCCATGTTTCACTAAATGACCGCTAGGCCAACACTTCTCGCAAGCATCCAGGACCTAAAGCCGGCTTCACTCGAAATGATGATGATATAATTCATGCGAAGGTGAGAGCGAGCTCGAAAAGAAAAGCGAAGTATTCCCTGGAGAAGGGGAGCAGGGGGGATAAAGGAACAAACGCAAATCTCCAAGATCTGTAATTAACCTTTGTCCTCCTTGTCCCCCTTCTCTAGGGATTATTATCTTTATTCTTGTCAAGCTCGCTTGCACCTTGGCATTTAATTGCATTATCATCATTCATAACCTTAAAATGCAGGCAGTTCACTCTTGTTGGTGTTAGACTGGAGGCAGCTGATAAAACCTGTTGACGCCTAACTCCTGGTTACCTCAGAATTGGTAGAGCGCTCCAGTGGAAATGGAGAGGTCCCTGGTTCGATATCAGGAGCAGGCGGACTTTTCAGTCCCGCACCCATCACCAAGCTCTGTTTGGAGATTTGTGTTTGTCCATTGTCCCCCTTGTTCTCCTTCTCCAGGGATTATAATCGTATTCACTCGAAACAAAGTTATGTTTAAATAACATTACGAATAGTGACTTACCCCACTGCAATGTATAACCCCCCTAAAACAATTTATTGCAAAAGCAGAAGAATGTTAGATGCCGTTTCAATCATCGCCATCGGCGCTATACAAAAGGTCACGTGAAAATATCGCGTCCCTGATTAATTGCTGCGGCTCGAAACACTCCGGAGTTGCACTGTAGATTTAGTAAAGATTGGAACCTTATCGGTTCCAATCTATACCTAGCTACTTGTGTCGCAGGGACTTACGGCACTATTAGCCCCGTGCGCGACCGAAAGCGTCGCTGTGGTCGGCCTTCCACGATTGGCCGAACGCCGACTATGACGTAGGAACGGGGATTTATCATCGACGGAATAAGAGGAATGAAAGGACTTTAATTTTGACGGTGTTGGCAGTGTTCCTTTGAGAGCGCAATGATTTCAAGCTTCCACCATGCTAATAACAAACACCATCGAACTTGTTAGTTTGCAAGGTAATGACGTCACAAGGGGGAACCATAGGAGGGCGCCACCAAAACATCTCGCCGCTAATTGCTTCCTCCGACGCTTTCGTCTTGGTTGAGGCACTGGCACGAGTGCACGTGGCCCTGCAGAATGCTTTGCGTGCCCGAACACTCGCGCACATAATGCAAAACCACGTATTCGCGCCCATGCCTTTCTCAGCACTGAGTCCAACTTGTGAGATGGCGAAGTCCCTGCATGACTTCAACGCGAAGAATGTATTCACGTCAACTCGTCTTCACGTTGTGTAGCCTCGTCGTCTTCTCTCAATTCCTCCTAGAAGACAAGGCCTTTCCTCCCCTGACGTCATCACTAGTGAGTCCACGCAGCGTCGCCTAGATCCCGTCCTCGTCGCCGCCAAACGCATCCGTTTCACAACGAGTGGCGCGGGTTGTGGTGACGTCATGATGCACGGCTTCATCGTGTCTGTCGCTTGAAGGATCCACTAACGAGGACGTAATGAGCAGGCCTTATCTTCTAGCTCATGATAGTGCATCTAGACAGGTAAGGAACATGGCGAAAATAAACCCCAGAAGCAATACACGAATGTGTGATTTGTTCGCCGAACGACTCTTATGTCCTGCCGTATACTCTGACTTTCAAAGTAACGCGTTCGTCAAGTAACACGATCTTTCTCTGACCATGAATAGGAAATGGCGTTGGGAGACGGACTAGAGCGAGGTTGACGCCGCTTTGCTTTTTGCTTTTTGCGTCCTTATTTCTCCTTTGAAACCGCGGGATCAAAAAGTTCAAAAATATCTCCTTTCCCAACCAGCTCGACTGCACACTTTGTCATTCTTGCAATCCGTTCACCGGATGCAGGTTTTTATTAAACCTTCGACAGTCGAGATCCTTTGTTGAGTCGTGCGTATTTTCCCCAATTCGAGATCGGAAATCCACGTCTTTTTTTTTCTTTTTTCAACAGCTGATTACGCGTACATTTTCCTCTAACATAAAAAAAGGCATCAAGATCCGCTTTAACCCGAGCTCGACGAAGGCTTACGCGAAAGCTCGCTGATGCCATACCAGAATACGCGGCCTTCCCCGCACCTTAATCGACGTCATCACTTGGATCCAGGCAGCGCCGCTGACGTCAGCGTCTCAGAACGAGCTCGACGCTAGGACGCGACGATGCCAAGACGTCTGCCGTTTTGCGCCGTCTCTCGTCCAGCTTCAGCGTGTCTTAGGATGAGGATCCACAAACGATGACGTCAGGCGCAGGACTTCTCTAGCTCTTGGTGGGCTGATGTGCACTAACGGAGTAGGGCACACTGCTAACGAGTAATACACTAGCGCTCTTAACTATCATTCAGAAAACGATCGTTGACATCTCCCAACTGTCACTGAAGTCAACTAAGGTGTCCGGTGTTACACTGTACGTATGCCTATAACAACCCTAACAACCCCATTTGGGGCGCGCGTGAGGGACACAGTTGAAACCGAAACAAAGCCAAAACTGATGTCACGTCATACTTTTTTTTTTTTAAATAGCAATGCAGACAAACTATTTGCCGCCCTTTTCATTTATTATAACCGCTTAAAAGGAAATCAAATTAACTTTTTGTTGTTGTTCTTAGAGTAAAGAAAAGACAATCAGAACGTTTCGTGCGAATTCAAGCAAGAAAGACACAGCGAAAGTCTCATCGGCATCGACATTACAATGGCCGCCCTCGCCGAGATTTGGCTTTCGCGACGTGCCGTGAGTGTTCTACCGACAGCTCTGGCCACGAATCATACCTCTTCGGACGATATTTGCTGCTCCAATACTTTGCAGATACTCTCCCCCAACCTTCCGCAAATGTAAATGCTTCGCTGACGCTGGCCATGTGCGGCGGTGCGGCGGACGCCGCCATCTTTAGCTCTATCGGCGCGAACCCCCGCCAGTTATACTCAGTTTTGACTTATGTTGTACCGCAGCTAAGGCTAGAAGCGCGAGCTCATATGTTAATGCACGAGAGCTTGTTCCGCCGAGATCTGCTGCAGAGCAAGAAGTTCACGCGAGTAGCCTTTCCTGTGGTACATCATAAGGTGAAATAGAGTATAACTAAGGTAGGCCAGCTCATTTCAACTCAATGATCGCTTGCTGCTCAATGACAGTTAGCTCCGCCGTGTAACTCCGAGCCTGTCGCGATTGAGTCAACTCTCATTGACTTAATGACAGTTAAGAGCACTAGTGTAACTAGGGTATACAAGGCTACTCGATTACGGTTTTACTAACGTAAGGGTGTATACTGATCATATTTTTCACCCATAGCAGGAACAATGATGGAATCTCAAAGGCCAAAAGACGAACGAACTTCCGGCTGCGTGTATACAGAATGCCCGCAACAAAATTCGGCCTCGAACGCCCATGAATACCTCTACACGGCGTCCCCCCTCGCGGCGCATGGTGACCCCCCGACAGCAAAATATTGATTGATTTCAACACGTTCATTAAACGGTCGGCGGATATGCCCTTGCCGGGAGAAAAGTAATTGCCGTCTAATGATTCCCCCGGCAATAAATAATTTTCTCCGAGCCGGTCTACCCTTTCTGTGTCGAGTGAAGCAAGCGCCAGTGGTCATTAATTTTCACAAACGACGTTCCGAGTGAATACATCCCACGCAGATTTTTGTTTTTTTCCTTTTTTGTTTTTTTCGAGTGGCCGACTCGCTATCTATCGAAACGTGAGCGCTGCGACGACATCGAGCAAATTCAAAGGTGCCGCAACTCGCCGATCACGCGTATACTCGCGCGAGGTGGCTTGAAACCTTCCGGATGTGATTATCAGTTGACCCGCAGCGGAAGGTCGATATTTCGGGATATAAAGTGATAAACTAACGCACTTCAACCATCGACGAATGGAAGGCTACAACTGAGACCAGCATAAGGTTCCCACTGCCCAGCTGCCCTGTGCTCGCGTAATCGGACAAGGACCGACACGCTTCCAGTGTGGCGAAGACGCGCGCGACTGTCACACGGAGAAATCGGGTTCAAGCCATGCTCGGTCGCCAGATTTTCTTTTTCTTTCGTAATTCTGTATTTTTCTGGAAAGTTCCAGTCCATTCTCGGCTGTCGCCGGGTGTTCTGTTTCGAGTATTCTTGAACGCCTCATCCGAAGCGGCGGTAACGCGCTGCTTCGCGGATCAGTCGCCCTCCGTGCACAGACGCAGAATGCGTGGTAATGTTTTGTTTTGGTGTTGCAGGCACAAGTTCCCCGTCGTTACACCGTCATTTCCTGTTTTACTTATAACTGCTTGTTGTTTTTTTCTTATTTGAGACAACCACGTAGTCCTCACGAAGTTACATCACATTATTGGTGACGCCACGAATGAAGTCACTCCTCGAAGACATTTCGAAATGCACACTTACCGGGCCTACGTTCTGCGAGGCCATTTTGAAATAAATAAAGCAAAGCAGCTTGCAGCTCGTCGTATTTCGAAGCAAATTAAAGATCTACAAAAAATACAAAAAGAATCTCAGTTAACATCACAAGGCCACGTCAAATACTCCTTATTATAGTATTGCAACACCGAAGCTGCAATGGAGGTTCCCTCCCCGAAATTCCAGAGGTATGACGTCACGCTATTTTGCTGACGTCACGGAGAAGGAGGGACATTTGTCGGCGCCCTTTTTCCAAGCTTGGATCCAATAAAAACAAAACTGGCGGATTTCCAGTCCGCGCGTCATTTGGTAGTGAGGAAACATGTTACTTGTTTTGTGCGCGTAGCACCGTAATTGTTACGCCGCTAAATTGTTCCAAAATTGTTAAAAAGTAATTGTACGCTTGTTTAGACAGCGGGAAGTTGGTCAGCCCCAACGGCCGTCTCGGCCAGCTTGCTAGAACAGCGTCTCAGCTGAGACTGGGTGAAAGAAAGCATTGCAAAGTCTGCGACGCGTCTGGAAACGCGGTTCGAGTCCCGGCTCAGCTCGTGCGCTGGCTTTGGCAGTACTTTTTTGCCCCTGCGTCTCGTCTGAGACGCTATTTCTAGCAAGTCGGTCCTGTTGTCTCCGATGTAGACAAGAGCCAGTGCAGTGTTACATTACAGCAAAAGCTCTTTGACGTGCACCACGCAGTATAGGGATACACGACCGCACGCCGGTACGATGCTCATCCAGATGGAAACGGACAGGGCTGGGGATTCATTTTGAACCCGCAGGAACCCTGGGCTACGCAGTGCGCGCTTTCGCCCTATACGTGATCCGAGCTGCGCTGCGCCGACATGCTCGGCCACCGATACCACGCACCCCGTTGGGAGTTGGGAATATTGCTCAAAAAGAAGATCCCGAACTCCGAAATGGCTGCCGAGAAGACGGGAATGTTGGGGCGCGTGAATCTAAACACGCGTTAGAAGAAGAAGAACTCGAGAGCAAACAGTTTCCCCGTGAGAAGCCAACGGCGCTGCAGAAACCGAAGCCGCCGAGGAGGAGGCCATAATTAATTGCGAGCGGGGGTTCGAACCGCCCCTTTTTCGAAGCTGTTCAAGATTCCGCGCACGATATAGGCGAGAGATCGCGCCTCGTTTTGCCGGTATTAATACGGCCGTCATTACTCTTTGTTATCGCCTCTCTCGTGCGCGGCACGCTGCCGCTGCCGCCCGCTAACGTATATACAAGGCCGAAGCCGTACTTCGGGGCTTCGAGACGGGCCGGACCGGAGCAGAGCGTGGACAACTTTGAGACGCGCTACCGCGTTGACTATTCCAGACATTCGATCGGCTCGTTCGGCACCTGGACGGAAGTGACGTTCCACCTCCGACACATCCGATCGAGCCTTTGGCTTATGGGAACGGCGCGACGTATCGCTCTCCCGGCATCTACGTGCCTCGTTGGAACCGTTCAGCCTTCACTTCGCTCCATCTCGGGGCATATACAGTGAGTTTAGGACAGAAGAGGAATCAAAAATGAGAAATACTGCGAGTTGGAGCGAAGGCACGAGACAGCGTGGCAGATCACGCCTCCTTCCGTGCAAAGGCGTCTTGATGGATGGAAAACGTTGGCCAACTTCGGGTCCGCCGCGCAAGCACCGGCCCGGTTGGTTTAAATAATTATCCGCTCCATCGCTCCGCGTTTCTTTTGACTGGGAGGGGCAGGTTTTGTTGGGCGATAGAAGACGCGGCTCATGGCCAAGTAGCGCCCGGCCTACCAACCTCTTCCGCAGGTTCCCGAGCAACTCGGCATATACTGCGATGCAATATCTCGTCGAATCCACGTCGTGGAATGCAGACGTCCGACAGGCGTCGTCCCTCCGCTCGGAAAGTCGGGACCGTCCACCGCCAGCACCCGGTCACATTGGGCCAAGAGGGACCACTCCGACCGGTGTTTGGCATTGAGAGGACGCGAGCTCTATGGTTCCGCAGGACCAATCGCTTAGGTCCGACCGGCGCCGATGGAGCGCCAAAGGGACCGTCGTCTAGACACTCGTGGTGTTTGTGCGTTGGCTAAATCAACAGCCATCCTTTCTTCCGATTGGTCAAGCCGCCGACAGCACAAAGCTGTCTAGCGCCGTGACGATGCGCTTAGGCTCGACTGGCTCCATCGGGTCGTCGGTCCGACTTAATCTGACACGGAGGATTAGCGACCTACAAAAGCGTCGCTGGGGTCGCATTAGAGACCACGGCGAGAAACATTATGGTTGTGACGTCGAGAACGGAAACCGTAAAAGGACCAGGGGCGGATGTATGGGGAGGAAGCCCCTAAGGTCAACTCTGTTTTATGAAAAGATTGATGTACACCAGCCAATAATTTAGTCTTTGGTGTCGTAGAAAATATCGGGTCAACAAAAGGCAACGTCTCGGCCGTAACATCATATCTCAGAAGAATGAACCAGGGGAAGCCGAATGCCTCCCCTCCTCCCCCCCCCCTTCTTAAGCCTCTCACCACCATAACATCTCTGCGCTGATAGAGACAGAACGTTTGAAGGCGGTCGATCAAAACCGGCTCTTGTCGAATGTGGCAAAAGACAGCAGAGTGTCTTTTGAACTTCGCGACTGCGGCCTCATAGGCGGCACGTCATTGTATCTTCTCGTCGGTCATACGATGGTTACATCGCAGTCGATCATCGAAGGTATCAAGCAGCCATTGAACACAATGACTGGCCTGAAATGGGCCAGCGGTAACGTCTCGAGAATCAACTGACGGGACCAAAATGACGGCGCGTTCAACGCACTGGTGCAAGAAGCGCTCCAGACACCATTGCTAATGCACTGGGGTCACAATGGCCGATGATATATGCACTTGGCACCGCTCGAACCCTCAAAACAAACGTTTCACGAGTCCTTTAATTAACTCCTCACTCGAGCTTTCCCTAACAGCTGCGTAGTTGCGCCGGGGCAGACCGCGCGACACGCCGCCGAGCTGCTCCTAGCTGCAGGCTCTGCCCGCTGACAAACGACCTCGCATCTACAACGCGGCCCTCCTCGTGGCCGATGACAGTGCCGCCGAAGCCGCGGTCACGATGGACCAATCGGAGGCCGACCCCCGGACCACGTGACCGCGCTCCCCTCGACTACCCGAACGCGAAGGGGAGCGTCAGGGTGGGCTCACGACCAACAGTCTATATACTTGGTTTCACCTTACACGACGGACTGCAGCAAAGTCATCATAGCCACTGCAGCGTTCTGAGCGTGTCACGTGACGACTTGATCCGCGCGACAATGCCAAGGTCACGTGACCCAACGCGGCATTCTATTGGCAGGGATGGCTCGTGGCGTTCGCGGCGGGCTGTCTGAAGGGGAAGAAAGTACACCGGCTCCGGGCAGCCTTTTACATCTTCCACTCTAGTGTGAAGAGAGAAGTGGTGAGGAGAGAAGAAGCGGTAGGGGGAATGGCGCCATATTCGGCTCGCTGGCTCCATTGTTGCACCCTCGCTCGAGCACAATGTAACCCCCTCCCCTGGGCCCTTTCCTCGTCTGCGCTCAGCTGGCGAGTCTCCCAGGAAAGAGACGGGTTCGTGGCGTGTGCAGCCAAGACCCCTTCTTCACACACGAGGAACTGCGGGCCTTCGCAGTCGCTAACTGAATTAACCGAGCCCGATCCCGTAACAAAGGAACTGCGCGAGTGTCGTCTGGAAGGGAACGGCGGTGCTACATCATTTCGAGACGGGTGGTCGTTTTGGTTAGCTGGGAGGGAACAGCATGTACCTCGTTCTGGGCTTACCGCCTTTTTCTCATGTTTGCGAAAGGACATATGCAGTACGGTCAATGGACAACCGGCAGTTGGATTCGACAGTATTAAATTCCTTCGGCTTCCCCGTTGCAACGGGTGATCGCGTAACTTTAGATCGTGGATCTAGCCATTTGGCTCCTCTGCCAGTTCCACTTCCGCTGTCTCTTCCTGTGAGACTGCGCTGTCTCATTTCCTGCCACTCCATTCGCATCCTCGTCACTTCCACCATCAGGCCACCCTTCCCCCCAATTTTGAGGGTTCAGCCGCATTCATGTATCCAGCAAGATGCTGTTTGGTGCTTTAACCTACGGAGGTCGGAAACTTGTGGAGGCGAAATGACGCCTCTAGAGATGAAACCGGGGAGACTTCCGGTTTGGAGGGGCACGCGGCCATAGATGATCAAAACCAAAAGACGCTATTGGATGGACCTGGGCACCCTTAGACGCTATTTGCGAACTTAGGCACCTATGGGGACGTTTCCACCGACCGTGACCTCCACTTCCGGTTTCACTTGAAATTTCCTCGTTTGGCTGATTGGCGCCGGTTTGTCGCCTTCTTTTATTCCTACTTTCATGCTTTAGCCCCATGTTCCAGGGAATAAAAACTAGCCCTCGGATAGTAAAAAAGCAAGTTTTTTTGTTTAAAGTGATGCTGAACCGAAATATTGATTTCAGACAACAACGCGGAAGCGCTAGGCGGGGCGCTACAAACCCGAAAGCATCACTCATAAAGCGATATCTCCAACGGATGGTCGTATTTTTGTGGAAGAAGAGCGCGCTCGAACAAGGCCAAAGAAGCCCGTGACGTCGCGATTCTTGTTTCCTGCTATTCTCGCTTTGACTCCGCAAGGACGCGAAGGGAGAAGGAAACAAGGCCATTTCTCCTCCTCCTCAGGAATTCTGCAGGAAACGCGACGTCGCGATTCTCACTGAATCGCATCCTTATTTTACAAATATACGGCCATCCGTTCGAGATATTGCTTTATGAGGGGTGTCTTGGGGTTTGTGGCGCCTTGTTGAACATCCCTGCTATACCGTATTTTGTGAAATCCAAATTCCGGTTCAGCATCCCTTCAACCGCTCGTTCACATTGGAAGCGGATCCGCGTTCGCAAAGCGGTTGCGAACGCGGTTTTATAAAGATCCAGTACAATTGCACGCGCACTTGATGTCATCGGGAGCGCGTGCAATTGCACTGGATCTTTATACAATAGACCGATCTCACTAAGCGTTCGGCGCATGCGTGACACCGCCATAACTTTAGTTCACAGGAGTCAGACGGCCGTGCATGGGAGGGCTCGTGCCGTCTCGCGCTCCACACGCGCAGAGCTCCAGGAGGGTTGTCGCACGTGCAGAAAGACTAAAGTTCCCTCGATGCATTGCGGCAGCGGTGGCGTAGTCAAACTGGCTGGTAGAGATCGGTCTATTGCGTTCGCAACCGCTTTGCGAACGCGGATCTGCTTCCAGTGTGAATGAGCGGTAAAGGAGTACGGAAACCAAATTCTGGAGCTCATCTCTTTGCTTAAACACGAGGCGGGTTAAAGTAGAACTTCACCAACACAGATATTTCGTAGGATAACGCGAGAAAATGTATTTTAAAGTGAATAAAACGATAACCAGAAACCACCTCGTGGATGTCTGTGAAGCTTCGATGGAATGTCGTGACGACAACATGTTCGCACGAGCAGCGCCACAACGGGAAGTTCGCTCACTCATAGAGATTACTTAGGCCTGAACGTAGTACCGAGGCGCTCTGGTGAAGAAAGTAACAGCGGAATTAGCCACCACTAGTTTTATAGCATGGGGTATAGTCTTTCCAGCAACGCTTGTTTCGGGTGGTTTGGGGATTGTGTACGTGCGATGTATTATCGACACCACTGAATGTCTATTTAAATGGGCCCGAATGGGTGTCGGGTATCCGTGGTTCGGCGTTTGTCTCCGACGCGGCGATCAGTTTCAAATACTTTTTTTTTTCTCTCGCAGCCTGATGCGGGGACGCGCACAGAGAGCACAAAGAAATTCACGTTGGTCGTCCCGGCGAGGCGACGAAGACAGCGATATGGCCGGCGATGTGGATTTGATCATAAAAGTGCGCAAACCACTGTATACTGTCGCAGGCGTGGTTGTAGGATTTCACCGTATCTAGCGTACGAAAAACGTGCAATAACTTTCCTTCGTGAATACGGATTTCTTCGTAGGTTTTGTCGTAAGATCGTTTCCTGTTGCAGACGGCGAAGACAAAGTAGATGGGTCATACAAATACGACTCTAGGCCGAAGCACTTCTCCTCGGCCATCATGGCCACTGGTGAAGCACGGGCGTCTTCGTCCTCGTTAATTTCATCGTATAGCCACCGCTCTCGTCGCGTTGGTCGGGCACCGTGCACACTCGTGGCAGCTCCGCCGCTCCGCAGGCTCCGCGATATCGGTATACAGCGCTCGGGTGCTTCGACTAAGCGAGATTGTAACGCGTTGGCGCCTCCAAGTGACAAAACTCGTAACTACAATACGCTTTGCCTCCCTCGACATGATGACGTCAAGATTGCGCCAGGTCTGCCGGATCTCCAGAGATGCATCACGCTCTTCGACGGCTGATTGAGAAGCGGTCGCCAAAATCCAGGCATTTGGAAAGAAAAATATAGCCTTCCGCTTAAGATACAACTATGCGATTATCGATTACAGGTTTGTCTTATCCTATATGACGTATCTCTTGATCGTTTCTGTATATTTTAAGTTTCGATTCAGTACCCCTTAAATATAATTTCAGGCCCGACTGTGCACTAAGCCTCGTCGAAACCGCCAAGGGTTCGTCAGGCGACCGCTCTCCACTCCCAGCATCGACCTTCACAACGGCGCGTTCGACTTTGGAGTGTTGCGGCGTTCATGTTAGCGGACGACCTTCAAAAGATGGCGTCTCCCGTTGCTTGCTTCAGACGCTGCGTTCGCGCGTTCCTCTATATTGAAGACGCTTCGTTGTCATGGTGACGTTGACCATAGCAGACGGACTTCATGGTGCGGAAGAAGACTATGAGTTTGCGAGATGAGGAATGTACTTGGGCGCTTTCGTCGTGCTTTTCAATGGGCGGAACGTGTAACAAAGGAGTTTCAAATAAGAACTTAATTCAGATGGCTCATTTTCTCCAGCGTCTAATAGTGTGACGAGCATGACATGAAAAGTATGTTTTAAGCTCGAAACTCCGAAGAAGTTTCTTGCTCTGCAACATGGAGCTAAACTACCGATGTGTCCAGCAGTTGTGTTGGACGAGATCAATTGTTCGTGAGCGCCATTCGCTAACCGGACCGCTCTTCGACACCCAGCTGCAAGCTCGCACCTATTCACTTACAAGCGTTCGCGACCTAATCTAATCGTTCGCAACAGATCATTAAGCGTCTCGCGATCTTGCAACATGGATGTCACGTGGTGCGCCACGCGAAGCCCGTCGTCTTCCACTACGTCGGGAACTCTCGCGGACTACAGCGGCAGCGCAGAGCAGGGATATGCATAAGATAATCGTTAGGCGGCGTCATTAAAACTCTCTAATTACCCTCGTACCCACAAAACACAGCCTCGGGCCCTTGCAGCGGGAGCCGGTTTATTCTCACTCTCTGAGAGGAAGAACAAAAGAATGCGGCGGCCATTTTGGGTTCCTCGACGTCGCCGAAAACGAAACTAACGACTTGGAAAGCAGACGACGGGACGAACCGAAACTAATGGAGTCGGTCGTGTGAAACGTAAAACCTGGAACGAACCGGAACGGAATGCTAAAATAACCGCTGTACTTTCGAACCCTCCTATTAGAGGAAGCGATGGTTTACCGTTTAAGTCACTGATTTCAGTCTTATCAGATATGGTTCGGCGGGGCCGAGATGAATCCAACGAGAGGCCAATTCCCAACATTGCCCCTCCCAAAGCATCAAACTATACTTCTTACGGGCTTCGCAATCGTACAACACGAAGCGTGAACATCTTCGGAGTGGTTCTAACAGTGTGAAATACACTTTGGGCACCTGTAATACATCGTGGCACCATCTCAGCAAGGACGCCTCTGTTTGTGGCATCATCGTCATCATTATAATCATACCACGATGGATATTAAACAGCGCGTTTGATTTCCATCATGATCAACGTCTGGCTCAATTTACGACTCAGTTAAATGTAATCATCACTATCATCATAAACATTATCGGCATCGCCGCCACCAACACCAACCCGGTCATGAAAACGTCATTTCCTATAAGACATTTGGCAAACAAGTGAACAGAGGCCACACCAACTTAATAATGACATTCCTAACTACCTGTCGGACGAAAACAACGAAAGACGTTTTTCCGTGTACTATCCGCCACGATCTTAGCGGCAACCGTGAAGCGCCACAAACGCGCTCCACTCGGCAATAAATCAAAAGGACGAGAAAAGAGCGAACCGAAAGGCACGATCTCGTATAATGGTATTCTTGGCCCCTGGGCGAAAACAGCGAACAATATAGGAACAGTGCAACTACAATCGAGAAAAAACGGGTAAAAATGAGCAGGCTACCTAGCGTTCACGTTTGCGCACACACTCAAACGCGAGCGCGCACCAACACAAAGAGGCCGGAGGCGGTGGCCAAACACTGATTGCAGAAACAATTAGCGGCTCACTGGACGGCTCGAAACCGGAGACCAGTCTGTGCAAGGGCCTTTCCTCCTCGCCTCTCGAGGAAAAGAGCGCGCGCCAACCTGTTGGGGCTGGGCTGTCCCCGCTAAACGTAATCACTCGTGGCTCCAGGCGACGCCGCCGATGCGGACCGCAGGTTCGTCTGCTTCATTTGCAGGGGTTGAAGTGACGCCAGAACACCGAACTCTGATTGAAGGATAGAGGGTAGGCCTCAAAGCAAGCTGCCTCGAGGTCTACCCACGATCCTTCAATCAGAGCCAATCAGAGCTTGGTGTCTTTCTGACGTCACCGCAACCCCTGCAAATGAAGCAGACGAATTTGCGCTCCGCATAGCAAAAGAAGCAGACGAACTTGCGGAGCGCCGCCAGCGCGCCTCGCAGCATTTCACAACGAACACGACCCTAGCACGCCGCGACGCCAAGGCGGACGCGTCTGGCTACTTTCGTCGATCTTCAGCGTGTTTGCCGCTCGGGGCGGGTCGGAGTTCCACTAACGATGACGTCACGCGCAGGCCTTGCCCTTTGTGGGGTGTGCGGAGCGCAAGTTCGTCTGTTTATTGTGCAGGTGTTGTGGTGACATCAGAACGCACAGCTCTGATTGGTTCTGATCAAAGGATAGAGGGTATACACCAACTCATGTTTGCAAACAAACCGGAGCGCCCGGAGCGCCCCTAGCGGACGCCACCGGCGCCGCGCATGCGCGATGGGGTGTGGGCAGAAGCTCGCCGTCGCCCATAAACACATCATTGAAATGCGAGGTTGTCGGCGTCAGTGTGAGTCCCCCTGCCCTTTTTCGCGTTCAAATTGTTGGTTCTACATCCTCCTGGCGATGTCTGACTATCTTGAGCGGCGTCAGCGAAATTACCGAGGCTCGTTCCACCGCAAAACTTCGCGTGAATAATGTGACATGTTGTGATTCATTCCGCGTGGACGCCGCAGAATGTACGCTAAAGCCTGATTCGTATGATGACATTTCGCTCGGAATTTTCAGTCGCGACGCCGCTCGGGCTGCAAAGCGTGAACCGTAGCTGAGATGGTCGACGTCGATACTGAAAATGGCAAGCAGAATCGGACCAACTGAATTAGGCATAACAAGTCGGTGACGGTCACTGGTAACAATGATCAACATCTCCTTGTATCTACTGTTTACATCGAGCCTGCTAACCAACCTTCAAATTTAAGTCTTTTGAGGCCTGCACTTACTTCTTATCGCAAGTACCGGGCCAACATTTGGTCTACGGCCCGCGTCGTCTGAGAGAGTAGACGACAAGCAGAAACGTTTGAAAGGGCAGACGACAGTTCGAACGATAAGGCGGCCGTCTGAACTTGAAGACGCGCTGAACGTAGTCCGCAGGTGGTCCGCACAACTTGACGGTTTTCTGGCGTTCATGTTGGAACAAAACAAATAAATCTGATGACCACAAGTATCCGTGAATTCAACCCAAAGTGCTTCCCGCCCAAGCAATCGTTGTCCGACGGCGTCTGCTTTTCCCTTTTCACGGCACATATTCAGATTCTCGGACGAACCGAGCACGCGAAAACTGACCTTCAAACCTTTCTCGACACTTTTGGTACGGCCCCAGTCGCGGCGTTTTGACGAGAAGGCAGGTTTTTGTCTGGTTCCTTTCAAAACAACGCAGGAATACACGTCTGGCATGGGAACTTCTGCCCACAGCCCCAGACCGGAAGTGCGACCGACGCGCCACCACCGCGCCTTGACGTCACAGAGATGAGTTCATGTATACCAGGTCCAGAGTCGAACCGGAGCTCGGCGACTTTCTGACGTGAATGCAACTCCTGCGCAGGAGGCAGACGAACTTGCGACCCGCACTGGTTGAAGCAAGGAAGGAGCAAACCGAATACAGGATTTACCAATTCGCTTCGTTTACAATTTACGGTACAACGCGGCCACACCTACACACAAGTGGAACGGATCCACCTACCGTGCACGTCCTGCTGTCTCGGCGGACGTAACTGATGTTTTTCGGACGCACCCGGTTGTTTCCAAACGCTTTTTTTCTTATTTTAATCTTGGGGGGGGGGGGGGGGGACTGCGGTTGGTTTTGGAAACGGGTTATATCGAGGAAGGCTACCGGATGCTTTTTAACACGGCACTAAAGCAGAGAGAGGAACTTTTTTTCTTACGGCGCAAGAGAAAGTAAGAGGGACAGACAACGTTTCTAGAGACGTTGTTTGTCCCTGCTACTTCTCTTGCGCCGAAAAAGAATCCTCCTTTTGTTTTAGTCTTGGGTTAAAAAGCATCGCGGTAAACTTCCGCCAGCTCGCCCGCGCCCTTCGCATGACACGCGCATGCCCAATTCTGCAGTTCTTCGGCATGACGTAAGAGACAAGTCTGCGACGTTACGTGCATGTACGGCACCCGCAGCACGCGTAGGCGAACGCGTCCTTTCCTGCACAATGCGTCGATGTACAGGGTGTCGCAAAAAAATTACCAGGGTTTCTTTCACCGCAAAAATAATCTAGGCATCGTCGAACGCTCATTCTCCGCCCAAAGGTAGCGCTAGAGGTCACAACCAGATGCCAAAGTTTCAGCCCAAACGGACATTTTAATCAAAAGTTATAAGGGATTCTTTGAAAATTTCAATGGGAAAATGGAGCCTAATTTTGCCGTTTTCGGTTTCTGGTGCCATAGAGCCCCATGGATTCGAAAACTCCGTCGGCAGCCATTTTCCCATTGAACTTTTCGGAAAATCACTTATAACTTTTAACTCGGGTATCGGATCGGGGTGAAACTTTGGCATCTGATTGTGACCTCGCTACCTTCGGGCGGAGAATGAGCGTTCGGCAATGCCTAGCTTATTTTCGCGGTAAAAAAACCTGTATATTTTTTTGACACCCATATATCGGAAAGCGCGGGGTCAAGCAGAAGCCCCTCGGGCTCAAATGAAAGGACCCACGTAATACTACGCTACCCTCGCGAGACTTCTAAGTATTTAATTAGTAACACTTCGGCCGTGTTCTAAAATTGATTCGATCTAACTCCAGGGTAGGGGTTGTGTACCTCGGCGTTCCGAAAACCTACCAGCGTCCGTTGTTTTTCAACCTGTGTTGTCACGTGACACGAACCGCCGGAGTAACTCTGATCCATTTAGGTAAGATTTGAAACGCGTGCCTTTACTTCGTGAGTGAGGTATAATCAGGTTTACATTCAACTCTTTGACGTCACGTGGTGGCGCTGCTGTCGGCACCGCGCATGCGCAGACTAACGCGAATCTGGCGTGTGTGCACGCGCCAGTGCCCACAACCGCAAAAACGACGCTAATGCCTCTTTCATACACTTGCGTTTGGCGCCAACCGACTTCGACAAGACCGGTTTTAAGCTCATCTTGAAACGCGATTGACTTATGATGACCCGCTGCGCTGCTGCGGAGCCGGTAGCGAGCAATCACGAAAGGCTTAAAAACCGGTTTTTAGCCTCTCCAGTCCTAACAAGTCGCGAAGTGTGTGAACGGGCCTTCACAGAAACAGACAACGAACGTAACGTTTGGTGTCACCGGTTAAAGGGGACAGAGATGGCAGTAATGGCATTCCTGTAATACAATTTGCTGTAATTGAATTACTTTCGGTGGTAAGAAGCAATGTAATGAATTACTTTTCTAGGTTGGTGATTAAGTTATGTAATGAGCTACTTTTCAGGCAGTAACTTCTAGAAAGTTACCCATTACTTTTGAAATTACTTTTGTTCGAAATAAAACAGTTCGCTTGCGAGCTTTAAGAAAAAAAATAGAAAAATTATGTTGCATGGCGAAACGCCGTGGAACAGACATCGGAGCAAATACACGTGGGGTCATTCATCCGAGAGAAAAGCCTCGCACGAGGAACACGGCGGGCACACAAAGGCGGGCTCGAGAGACGATCAGGAGACGGAGGAAAGCTTTCGTATGAAGACATCGCAGGAACGCCGCTTTCGAACTACAGACAAGATAGATCCGTGACGCCACGTCATCACGACGATAGTACTTCGACCGCCCCTAAGCTGACAGGGCGGTGGGAGCTACGAGCTTGCCGCAACCAGTCAACCGACTTCAAAAAGTAAGGGCGCAAACAAGCTGGCGATGGTTTAACATTTTGGACAAACCCCGAGACTGGGGGAGAAGGACAACACAACACAAAGTCTCAAAATACTTTGTGTTGTGTTGTCCTTTTCTCCCCAGTCTCGGGGTTTTGTCCAAAATGTTCAACCGACTTCCTTTCATCCCCTGACCCCTTCTCTGCGTGTGGGTAGAAACGATAGCGCGGTCACGTGTCGAAATGTAGACGTGTGAATGGTGCCACGAGCGCGTAGCTTCCACTGCACTGTCAGCGAATGCACGTCGAGGCATTGATTGTCACAAGCATTAAAGGGCAACTCCGCTTAACTTTTGTCTTCAAAAAAAAGAAAACAATGCAGTCTGCTTTGGTATCACCTAGGAAGACCACACGTCAAATATTACGACCTAGTTCTGTCCAAACGCTTTTTAAACGGTCCGGCAAACTTTGCAACTCGCCAAGTTGCCGAAATCGGCTGACTCTGGCGGGCGAATTGAGGCGCAACCAACAGCACAGTCAAGGCTAAGGCGCGGGCGTTGCCAACACTGAGCTAAACGTCATCACCATTGCCCACTTTTGTTTATTTTTACTTCTCCGGGCAAGCGTAACGGGTGACGTCAGCAACGTTTCCTCTCGGCGCTCCGTGGTGTCGCACGTGATTAACGTAACGCGCCTGCGCAGTGCGCTTCTTGGGAGCCGTCCAGCCGCCGTTGCCGTCGTTGTCTCACCGTTTGTGATTATTGTCTCTCAAGATTTCGTCCACACTATAGGGACGCTATGTCGCTATGTGCGCAGACTTAGACCGCAGTTGTGCAGACGTCGTCGAACGTCGTAGACACCAAAACGTGGTGAAAAGTGCGGTGCAGACGACACTGGCGCCTGGCACGCGCCTGCCTCAATCCCGCCCGTCGTCGCGTAGAGGATCACGTGACATCTCGTACCACGTGATAGTCACGTTCTTCATTGGCCTCGAGCAACATTGGCCCGAGGCCAATGCTGCCGGACGGAGCCGAAGTTTCGGTTTAGATTACTGCTCGTGTTTAAAATTAATTATAAAATATATAGATCCCATCTTTAGCGAAGCAAACGACGTAGTGTCTTTTACTAGGGCTTTTTAATGCGAAATCACTCATTATCCCGAAATCTTCGGAATTGAGCGGAGTCGCCCTTTCATCGAATGCTCGCACTTTTCTCCTGTCCACGGTTTCAGCCGCGTTTAAACATGGTCACCGCGGGGATGGCAAAGCTCGATGACGAAATCCTGGGGATTCCTTCAACTTCGTCATCAAGGTTTACGGAGGACTGAAGGAAAACGTTCGGTTTTGCCCTTGAATTTACGCGAGGAAAAAGAAGCTGCTTGGTCTGGCGTTGCGTGTCAGCATACCTGGGTTCCACTATAGTCGGTTACAGGTTAAGAAGGTAGCGGCAAATGCCCCTCAAAGGGAATGATATATCCCTCCGCCATCTCCACATCCAAGAGCGTCCCATCGTTTCCATGACGTCGCGGCCAACGCGCGAGGAGGGTCTTGTCTTTCTGTACATATTTGCTTTATCTTTCGACTTTGACTTAGCATTGTGGAAGCCACGAGAGGGAGATTAGAGTCTTCCCCCTCCGATGGAAACAAAGCTGACTTTCGGGGATTAGCTTCCCCCTCCGATAGATAAAAAGGCCACTTTCAGGGGCTCGGTTCCCCTCCGATGAATACAAAGGTCGCTTTCTTAAAAAGTGGGATCGGAGACAAGTTGGAATCCGTTGAAGCGGAACAAGGAGCGTTTCCAGTGAACTCTTCTTTCGACTGCGGAGAGATTTCAAAGGGGCGCATCACGCTTGTGGGAGGGGCTTCTCTACCTTCTTGACTTGTAACCGACTATAGTGCCTGTAAGCTTGTCTAAAGGGAGACACATTCCAATCCAACATCGTTGCACGGCGCCATTATCATGAATGCGAAAAATGTGTCAAACATTCCGCTTAACTCTTAACGATCAGAAATCAGCCAGTAATAAAAAGGTGTACTAAGCCATTTAGACTCCCGTCGAGAACAATTAGTTACCAATAAGAAAAATCTGATTGGATCACCTGACAGGTTCTCCGACATTTCTAGTTAAAAGGATCGAGCTCGGTTGTGCTAAGCCAATAACAAAACGAATGTGTGTATATATATATATATATATATATATATATATATATATATATATAAAAAGAAGTCTTAGAACATTCGATTTTCGGGGAAAGAAACAAATCTTATCCTAAGCGTGCGATCGTTTTATACATTCCCTTTTCGTTGCTTTAATTTGTATGACGAGCGACCTGGCGATGCGGAACTAATTAGAACGCCGTAACAAAACGCCGGACCCTTCAAACCTCGGGCGGCGCAGAAAGTCTGACCAAACAGAGACGACTGATTCGATATCGATAAAGATACGCTGGATACGGGACACAACTTGATCGAATTCTTTCGACACAACATAAGTCTGCTCCTCTCCTTTCCCTCCCCGTGCCCGAAAACATATTCTGACGACCCCTTAATTTTGTGTACTCAAAAGGACGAGCACAATGAAGTGGGCGGACCCACGAATCGCGTGCACGAAAACATCTCAATGTTTTTTGTTGTTTTTGTGTGTGTGCCCGTCGGCGTTTCCTTCTTGGACTGTGTTGCGCACACAAAGCCCCCGCTGAAAGGCAGGGAGGGGCGTGGCCGCCGCATGTCCGGAACATCTCAAAACCATATCGTCCGATCGCAGAAACAAACACAAACACACGCACAAACAAAATCTCGGGGTGCAGTTTATAGCCGCAATAAAACCGTTTTTTTTTCCTTCATTTTTTGCAATGATTTTTGTGGAGTTTTTCTTTGCTTGTATACATGTCGAGTAAACTGTTTTTATCAGGCCGTTTTCATCGATTACAAGCCGTCTTCCGCGACCGATGAGACCTTTAAAAAGTCCTGTATTTCTCGACTGCTTTCTCCATGTTGGGACTTGGGGCAGCTTGCGTGCACGCTTTCGAGCATGCGTGCGTGTGCGCGGCCGTGTATTGTTTGTGCTGCCGGGTTTCTTTTCTTTCGAGTTTTCTTTCTCCGCTATTCAAACAACAAGCAGAGACCGTACCGTGAATCTCGCGTTTTATTTGCTATCCTTATTCTCGTGGGCTGCCTTTCTTCTCGTTGTCTAGGTCCGCCCGTCGCCCCGCCCACTGCCCCGCCCACAGACCTTCCCCTTTCCCTCCCAATATGCGTTCAAAAACAAGCTCATGAATTTTACACAGATTAACGAGATAATAATTTTACAGAAAAAAAATATATATTCAAGTCAGAAGATGCGCCTACCGACAAGAGCGTAGAAGGCGTCCATTTAAAACAAAAAAAGCAGCGTCGTTCAGAAGTGTTACAGATGGAGCGGAGCATATTTAATGAAAGAATTATGACTTCCTGGAACCGTATTTTGTTTCAGTATACTGGGTGGGCTACGTTCGACAATTGTTTCGTTTCTCCTAAAAAGAAACGGAAGTAACAGAACTGACGATATCGCGTCAGATTGGTTGAGCATAAATGACGAAAGTTCCCTCTTTCGTCATGTGAGCCTCTCATTTGAGCCTATCGTCATTTGAACCCCCCCCCCCCCCCCCCACCCCCCCGAAAAGAAATTCCTGGCTACGCCACTGCCCAGTGTGTTTATCGGTTTACCTGCCTAATTCATATTCTCGTGGATGCTATTTCGAGGCTCTTTCCTCTTCTTGAATGCCCTCAGACCCTGAGGCAATAAATAAGAAAATAAACAAATAAATGACTATTTACCCATCCGGGACTCCGCCTTTGCTCGTTTTAACGGAACTACATTTGCAATGCTCATGCGTTCAACACTTCAGAGGAATAGAATATCATAGAACCCCGAATCTATGCCATCTCCAGTTATATGCCAGTTATAGATGTTCAACCAGATACTTGTACACCCTTAGAAATGGGGGGTGTACGGGGGGAACACCCCTTGTCCCATATGTAACTCCACAAAACTACATTTGGACGTTCAGTCCACTGACGTCGAGCTGGCGATACCAACTTTTACGAGCGGCTTGATAGCTGTTGGATATAACGTATACTAAATAGCTAATATGCGGATCAAAGACTAGAAGAAAAAAAAAAACACTGACGTTCTGCAGCAGGGCCAAAAAAACCTTGTCTTCCTGTAGGCTTTAATGCGTATATTATCCATTTTAATAAGTTGTATCGGTCGACTAGCAAGCCGCTCTAGAAAGTTGGTATGGTCGGTTCGATGTTTGTGGACTGAACGTCGAATTTTTGTCTTAGGGTGTTACAAATGGGACAAGGGGATGCCTCTATACACCTACTATTTCTTAGAGTGTAAGTTTGCGGGTTATTTGGTATCGGTTCAACGCAATTTGGTAGTTTCTTACGACGGGGAAATGTTCAGCATGTTGGTGAGAATATTTTGGGCGGTAGTTTCGTTGTACATCCTTTGTCCGAATGATTTCCCAGTTATACCGCATTCCCACGATCATGAAGGAACCTTTAGCTAAGGGACCTTTATACTCTGCGGCGATCTATAATGGGGTATCAATTTGTTTTTGCAGCTGCATTGTACGAAAGTTCGAGACAAAAATTTGAATGAAAAGTAACACGGGTGTTCCACTTCCAAACGGTGGTTTGAAAACCGGAGGACAGAATATCGAGAGGCAAATAAACTGCCTTCAATTTCCTTGCCGCAGAAGAGCTTGGCATGTTTCCCCTCCGCAGTAAAAAAAAAAAAAAATGCTCGTTTCTTTGCGTAGCCACGGAGAGAATGGGAAGTGCAGGAAGGTTTTTCAGTAGATCCACCCCCATCCTTCGTTAGGCGTATCGAGTCATAGCCTCCTCTATACTGACAAAGCCTGGCAGATCGCCACGAGAAGCGGTCGCCGAAGTGGAAAAGGTGGAGCGCAAAACAACGGATGAGGAGGAGAGCATCGCGTGACGGGCGCCCCGCTGTGGCGAGACGCCGAAACACACTTCTCCCGAGCGAACAAGTGTGTTTCGGGGTCCTCGCCGCTGCAAAAGCTGTGCGCTGACGTTCAGGTTCTCCTGAAGCCCCTCTATCCTGGGAAAAGTGGCGCCACTCATTGTTGTAGAAATGCTCGAGGCACGTGACGCGCGCCACTTCTGGGAAATTCATGGCGTCTGAAATCCAGCTCAGTGCGCTGCGCTGTGCCGCCATGATCTTCCCAATGGGCTGCACGTTGCACGTGCCTTGTGCATCGACGCACCTTGCGCTACTTTCTCCAAGATATGATGGCTCCTTTGGTCGCTCTGTCGACTGCACTACAGATCCTCGCGCTCCAAATCTGCGACCGGGCACTCTATATGGCTCCGTCGTCAAACTGCCAGGCTTTACGTGACGTATAGAGGAGGCTATTACCAGCACGCGCAGCTTAGAGCTGCTAAGGCAGCGAGCGACGTGTTGAAGGCATCGCCAAAAAGAAGCCACCGTCAATCTCGTCCTGTTAGCGACTAGCCGAGTGTTGCTACAGTCGGTTGAACATAAGGAACACGAATCCTAGCACAAAACTGGCGAGGACAAACAAAAGAGACGATTCAGCGTCTCTCCAGTCGTCTCCTTTTTTGGTACCCTTTCATTCTCTCTACAGAATTCCTTTTCTTTCTTTTTTTCTTCTTTTTTTACTGGTACGCATCGCCGTAGGGGTAATCGGCGGTGCTTGAGTTATTTTCGGAAATGGCTGCGAATATTGGATAAAGTCAAGTGGTCTGCAAGCAACGTTGACACGAATGCGATCGTCGAATCAAACATGAACCAATCGCACGCGGTCTACCTTCCTATTTCTTCCTCTTCTACCAATCTTCTATAAATCGAAACAGTCAAATCTCGATTCGACGGTCGCATCCATGTAAACGCAGCCATTCACTAGTGGTTTTACTCTCGCTGCCAAACTATTGTCAACGACCTTTTTTCGCTGGCTCAATATTTCGCTTTTTGGGTCAAAGCTTAAGTTTTGGAATAATTCGCGGGTTCTAATCTTCGCGACACTGTGGAATCTCAATAGAGATTCCAATATGTTCACATTTTCCCGGAATTGTTCGCGGGACCTATTTTTCGCGAATTCTAGGCTATTCACGAAATTCGCGAAAATTAGGATGTCGCGAAGATTAAGTTGTTCGCAGCATTAAACACAATCAACTTATAAGGCACTTATTCGAATCGGTCGTATACTCGCCATTACTTCCCTCGCAGAAATTGACAGACGATGTCTCAAAAGACGACAGTGCGTTTTCACTAATGGAACCGGGTAGATTTGGAGCGATCCAATTCGCAACTTTCACGACCTATAGGGGGCGCACTGGTGCCTATCAAAATGGCTGTCATCTGGATGATCGTCGAAGAACAGCGGTACGAGGCTGGGTCTGCGACGCGTAAGTAATTCTAGTTTTGCTACATACGCGCTGTGTTAGACCCTTACGTTATTTTTTCACGCCAGGAAGGTGTAGGCAAGCCCATTTATTATGAGGCCGATCACCCAGGAGCTAGGGAGCGCGATTCTCACACCGCGGTACCACCATCGCTGAAAGTTGCGAATACCGTTCCACGTTCGCGCGTGTAAGGGGAGCGAAGTATAGCTCGCGTTTGCACGTGCAGAAAGATACCAAGAAAAAGCGCTCCGTAACCGCTCCAAATCTATCAGCGGAATTTACCATACGAGAGCATGACGTCAGCCCCATAGCTCCCGGAAGCAATCCTCTAGTGGAGGCGTGCCCTTCCTAAAGGCCAGTTAAGACACTTACGTTTGAGGGCGTTTGACCGCGCTGCGTCGAAAAGCGAAAGCGAGTCACCGGCACATCTGTGCTTCGTATGAAACATGAAATCCAAATTAAGGAATCATCCTGGCACCCGATATAAGCAGCAGGGATGTCCTGGTTTCTCGCAGCAGCAATGCAGTCAAACGCAGTCAAACGCAACTGTCTGAACCAGGCTTTTGTCCCAGTCTCGCCTCGCTCTGTCCGAGCGAGAGAGTTCGATATGTTGCGGAAAAGCCACTCTCAGTACAAACAGAGTGATATGTCGTCTGCTCGCGTATCTGCAGTGGTGATAGTAGGATATCCCTCCCGGTATTCCTTCTGAGTTGACAACGCATCCTTGTGCGATACAAATCTAACAATTCAAAATTTGGGGAATGTGCTTTGAAGTCGGGAGTGGTACTTGCCTCGGAAAGTACCAGAAAGAAATACTTTAAGTAAAGCAGAACTGCATCTCATAGTATGTACAAACTTCAAGGAAAGTGAAAGTTTTCTAAACCCACAAGAAGTAGCACTTTAGGAAAAATTAACTCAAAGTACTCCCCAACACCAATTTTCCCGTCGCAATTTTCAGAAACGCTCTGTAGAATAAGACTACGGTTTTCTTTGGAAACTTTGGCACCTGGTGCAGACCGCTATCTGTACATTTGGTCGGAAGATAAGCGTTCGGCGATAGGTCGTTCTAATTTTGCGGCGAGAAAAGCCCCGTAAATTGATTTTGAGGGGACACACTGCACGATGGTAACTCGAGCCCCCACTCCTCCAACTCGACGGAAGCCGCGCCGGAAACCGGAACCGGAAGTACACGAACCACCTTTGCATCGTTGTCTGCATGCGATGGGCTCGCCGCGGCTGGAATTCGTCTGCTCGGCGCTCGCGTCTCCGCTTTAGCGATGCGCTTCTGCATGGCAATCAGTCGGTGTCGCAATTAGCCCCAATAACGGAACAACTGGGGCGTGGACGGGTTCGCTCGGGTTTTTCCCCTCTCCTTCTTCTCTTTCTGCGGGACTATATGGACGACCTCGAAGAGATCATCACGATTCGGAGGAGAGGCTATGTCGTCATGCGCATCTGATCAACACCACCTAAATAAGAACCAGCTTCTACATAACGCGTTACGAGTGACACCTTGCTCGTATTTAGTGGTCTTTCTTTCGATGATCACGTAATCACCTATACCCGTTTTCACCTCAAGAAGAAAAGCAAGTTTTGCGCATTGTTCATACGCGGCGCAAAGTAGTTCTTGGTTGTCGGAGGAAACAGCGATGCTTTTGGCGTTCGGAACGTGTACGTCCTGATGAGAAAACACACATCTACTCTAACATTCACGTACATGCCTCTTAATTATCCACATAAAAGGGGAAATTAGTAATGGTTCGCGAGGTGCCGGACTTTTTTTTTACTATTGTTCTTGAGGTGAAAACGGGTATAGGTACATTTTAAGAAAAGAAACGAATAACGTATTTTTCTTACTTTGTGACGAAGTAACGAGTGACGGTTTATAGTATAACTTCTGGAGGGGAATACAACGGAAGTACCCAACCCAGTTGTCACTCCAGCTGGCGTCTGTACTACGAGAGAACGCTGGATAGACCATAAAATAATGCGCACGAGGATGTGTCAGTATATATCCACAGTTATTCCTGAACTGACGCGTTAAAAAGCGCGCGAAGGAATTACGAACGAGGACAAACATTGGAAACGGCTCTACGGACGACGCATTCGCAGTAGTGACAAAATAACGCGTATACTTTCAGGCTGAAGCGGTACTTTTTGAGTGGAGAACGAGTAATGGTATATAGTTAGTTTATTTTATTAACGTGTATAGACGTGTGCTCCCGTTGAACGACGTTTTTTTTTTCTTCTTTCGATCGAAAGACAACCGGAAGTTTGGAAAGGGCCGTTTTCTTTCGTGCTTTTGTGTCGGTGCGTCGAAGAGAAGATCTGTCTCGGGGTTTCCAATATATTAGTATCATATTACTATTGAGAGGAAGGCTTTTAAGTCTCACTGTCCGCGACTACAGACAGGATGACCTGCGGAGACGAGCATCTCCATATGCTTCCAACCCGTCTCCAGACATGTCCTTTGAATGACTCGTTGGAAACATGCCTCACAAAGTGCATTTTTTTTGCCTGATATATTAACGGTGTCACGGCTCCTTTATAATGGTCTGTCAGAAACATAACATAAACTCTGCTCGGAGCAACAGCGCGAGTACACCCCTTAAGCTGGGCCAAAGCTTCCTCTGTACTCCTGGCAGTTCGATGACGGAGCCATAGAGTGCCCGGTCGCATATTGGGAGCGCGAGGATCTGGTAGCACAGAGCATTTCTCGGGGAACCTGGATGTCAGCGCACAGCTTTTGCAGCGGCGAGGACCCGAAACATGGTTTTAAAACCCGACTAGAAAAGAAGCGGTAGCTCGAGGAACGGGAGGACCACGAGCGGACATTCCATCGCTCGGGAGAAGTGTGTTTCGGCGTCTCGCCGCAGCAGGGGCGCCCGTCACGTGGCTCTCTTCTCATCCGTTGCCTTCCGCTCTACCTTTTTAATTTCGGCGGCCGCTTCTTGTGGTGACCTGCCAGGCTTTGTCAGTATAGTGGAGGCTATGGCTGGGCTCAAAAGAATCGAAAGCGAGTGACCACCAGATCCCTGCTTCCAGTGCCGCATGGTAATGAATTGAAGGAGAAACTTATTGGGCACACGTCATTTGAACCACAGATATTGCGGGCGGTGAATCTTGTTTGCCGACTGTCTGTTTTACGAGCAGTGTGACACCGGCGTCTGGTTCATACATCTGCGTTTGACTGTGCTCGGTTGCGTTCCTTTGTAAGGCTGTTTCAAAAGTTTGGTCGCTCGAGCACTTCCAATTTTTAGAAATACTTGCAAACATTTTATTTTTTTTTATTTTCCTCGAGCTTTCCAAGAAAGTTTAAAATGTGTTTTTCTACACAAGAAGCTATAGAGACTATAGTCGGTGACAGATCAAGAACGAAGTGGAAGTGGAAGCTCCTCCCACCCCTTTCCACTTCAGCGGAGCGAACGGTGGAGAGGAAGTCGCCTCCCCTCCCGCGTCCGCTCTACTAAAGTGGAAAGAGGTGGGAGGAGCTTCCACTTCGTTCTTGGCCTGTCACCGACTATAGAAATCAAAATTTGAGTACGTGCGGCATATGAAAAAACAAAAAAAAAACGGCATTCACGACAGAGCTTGTACGGCCGTTCATTTTTTATAAGACTTCCCATTTTTCTCTAAAGCATGCAGAGTGCGTCGTCGGCACCCCCCAATGAAAATGTGTCTATGTGAACGTGGCGGTTGAGGAAGATGGTCGAGTTACCCTGGAGTAGTTGAAAGAACTGCTTGGTATAGAAGCCACGTCAATTTGAAGAATCTTGACTGAAAACCTTGGTTACTGCAAAACAAAATCTGCCAAATGGATCCCTCAAGCCAGCTGACTCCTCAGCACAAGGCATCCCATGTGATTTTTTGGCCGCCTGTGCCTCCGAAGATTTCTGCTGCTTTGAAGCGAATTGTGACTGTTGATGCGACCTGGTTTTAGGACAGTGACCCTGAAACCAAGTTTCAGTCCATGGTGTGGTCGACAAAAGAAGCGACGCCATCGAAGAAATTTCGCCGCGCCAGATCAGGCGGCAGGAGAATGTTTGCCATTTTCTTCGGATTCCAGGGTGTTGTGGCCTCTATCTCCCTTGAAAAGAGGCGAACTGTGAAATCGGAATGGTACATAGAAGTGTGCCTGCCAAAAGTTTTCGAAAAAACTACTTGGAGGTCGACCCAAGAAGGAACTGCATTGTCACATCCTCCACCACGACAATGCACCTTCTCACACGTCTAGCAGAACGTTGACCTTCCTTGGTGATTCCGGAATTGGTCTGCTGACTCCACCCGCCCATTCCCCCTACCTGGCGCCCTGTGACTTTTGGCTATTCCCCAAACTGTAGGAACCCCTCCGTGGAGAAGTGTTTGAGACGAGAGAATACCTAATTTTTGCAGTTGAGGGTCAGCTTTCTCTCCTGAAGCCGGATGATTTCCAGGGTTGCTTGAACTGTTAGATTCATCGGAGTCAAAAGGGCCTCGAGGTGGCTGGTGATTGTGTTGAAAGGCGCTGAAGTTAACTCCCTGTGAGTTGGATACAGCGAATAAAACGTTTCCAAGGCCAGGATTTCTGGACACCCCATCTTAGTTGCAACGACCGTCCCCACGTGGCGCCTCGATCGTGGCAAGGCCGAGCGAAGAGAACCCTTTCTCGCTACCTTTTCCTCCTTGCCTAATTAGGAGAGTGAGAAAAAAAACAGATTTTTTGGTGACTCTGTTTACCAGTGGAAGCCATCCACTAGGTAGCCCAGGGGAACCCTTTCTATCGGCGTTTTCCTCATATTTTACGCATTCATCGTGGACTCGAAATAATTCTGAGAATGTTATGAGCGACCATTTCTCGTGGCCAGTGCCTAGATTTGATCTCGCATGTACTTCCGAAGCCTAGTTAGTGTCAGGGTATACCCGACAGAGGGCCCCAGTGTGTTAATAATTGGGGTTGTGTGGATATTTCTACAGCGTGTAGTTGGTCAGCCATTTGAAAGTTGCGACGAGTCACTCGCTGTCGATTTAGCCAGTGCAGTAGAACCGCTATACTGGGGTCTTTAAAGTGCACGACGCAGTAGTGGTACACGACCGCACGCTGGCACAGTGTGTTTTATTGTTCGGTTGCGAAAGGAAGCACCCGTGCACAGTAAGACGCGATGGTGCGATCAAGGCTTTGCTGGCATGGCCGCAGTGATGGACTTTCTACGTCACTTCCCGGAAACCATGGCGGAGGGCACGGCTTGGAGACGAGGCTTGCATCAGCGTTCGGCACGGACTCGCGTTCTAATCCGACCGCGCACGATTTCCGGCCGAACGCAGATGCTGCAGTTGTACCCCAGCTGTGCCCTCCGCCATGGCCTTCGGGAAATGACGTAGAGAAAGCCCTCACTCTGGCCTCGTAACCTACGATGCGTTGGCCACTTCCTTACTGCGGTGGGTGCTCGCGTGACGACGTGCCGCTGTTTCGTTGAACTCTTAATTGTCGCGCACTGTCCCCCTCCCCCCCCAACCACAAAAAAAAAGAAAAGAAAGAAGCTAATTTTGCGTTTAGTTTATCCGCTGTACGGAGTAGTTTTTCTGAAGTTGGTTGTCAGATATAAGGAAAAAAGGAACTATGCCTTTTTTCTCGCGTTATGCGTCTAAGTTTTTACAAGATAACAAGCACGCTAAAGGCACCATAACGCACTACAGAAACGTGACTAGTTGAAAATGCCCAACAACGAGTCATTCCTCTAGTCGGTGACAAGTTAAGAGTTAAGGGCGAGGGAAAAGAAGGCTGGGGAGAAGGAAGCAGGTGGATCGCTGGAGGCGAGAGGAGGAACTAACTCCCTCGCTCCCAGCACTCCGCTTGCTTCCTCCTCACCAGCCTTACTTTCCCTCGCCCTCAACTCTTAAACTGTCATAGATCATATTTTACTGCCTACGGTGAAAACGACTACAGTGGAATGCGCTCTCAATAGTCCAGGAGTAAGTGCTGCACACTCAAGCGGTCTGAAGACCAACCAATCGCCCTTTGCTGATCAGTTGGACCAACCATGACGGAGGCCGGTATATGCTTCAATGGGATTCTCAGGAGGCAAAGTGGCTCCCGTCCCTGTTGCAAATGAAACAACACAGCTAGTGCAGCATCGTACCGACCGTCCTCGTCATTCATTCGAGCCATTAAAACGAAGACCAACGAATGATGTTTCAAGTGCATCAAGGGGCAGCATACACGCTAAAGTTTTTGAAGGTGCTCCATGAAAAAAAGTTTACTACAGAGTACGGTATACCAGTCTGCGCGATGTCAGCTCTACTGGATGCTTTCGACGTGTACCATGGTGTATCTGCGAGAGTTACTCGCTGAAAGCCTATGTCGCAGCAGACTCAGTCGGAAACGGCCGTGTGGCCATAGCAGCGGCGAGTGACATTCAAACGAAACTGAATCGTCCGGACATAGAGGCACGTCAACCAACTAACTCCATTCAGACAGCACAACTAGAAGACAAGGATGTTATCCTAGACGTCATCACTAGTGCACGCACAGAGGGACGCCTACCCTGCGTGAGTACCACCGCGAGTGTGTACGTCTCACAGCGTCTCAGAACGAGCGCGGCGCTAGCACGCGGCGTCGCCGAGATGGACGCGTCTCCCTCTTTGCGACGACTCTGGTCGAGCGTCAGCTTGTTTTTCCATTAAAAAGACGGGGATCCACTAACGGTGACGTCACACACAGGCCTTGTCTTCTAGGCGGTATTGATTCAACGTCGTTCCAAGTAACCGCGGGAATTGGAGCGACCTTGAAGCTTCGCAACAACGATAAACGACTTCGAAACAGCGATATAACCCAAACGAGACCGTAAGGTGGTCTGCGAAGCGAGAAAAAAACAAACAAAAAAACCTCAAGATTGTTTTTGTTCCCGTGAGAAGGTAGGTGCCCAGAGACCGTCGCCACCCACGCATCATTAGGCCTAGCCGCTGCCTAGCGTCCCACCCTTCCCGGAGCTAAGCCTAACGTGGCGTCCGGGGACGTGTGCCATCTGAGCACCCAGGGATCGCCCCCTTCCGCCCTTCCCCGTCGAACAGCTGGAGTTCGGCGACAGCCCAGAGACGTCCTTCCCACGACGCGGTCCTCGGGACGGCCGTGAGAATGCAGGGCGGTCGTTAGCACGGAGCAGGACGGTCATCGTGTGCTCCCGCACTGGAGACGCGAGCACCCAGGATGCCGTCTTCGGGAGCCACAGTCGCGCATGCCGTGAGACATCCTCCAAATCAGTGTTGTAGGCGTTACAAGAAAAAAAAAAAAAAAGAGATGTAACGAAATGCTGTAAGACTCTTAATGTTCGCAAAACCCTAATTTTCGCAAATTTCGGACTCGCAAAATTCGCGAACTTTAGTGCCCGCGAATATCTCTATTGTCTGCGGAGGCGAATTCCAGCTTTTAGTATTCGCAAAATTTAATGGTCGTGAATATAATTCCGCTGCACAATTCGCGAAAAACCAGGGCCGCTAAAATAAAGGGTTTTACATTATGCTTCTCGAATAAAAGGTACACCTATCTACGTTACCTCAAAATACAGTGAACGTTTTATTTTGAGGTACCGACCTGTACATTACAGATAAGAAGTAAGTATACTTGTGTTACTTTTTATATATAAAATGTCATCATGTTTCCACACTGGAACAATGAGCATGGGCATTGGGGTTTTTGTAAAGCGGGAGTGTTTGTGTGGGGAAAACAGAGGCAAAACAGTGAAGATGTATGTGGAAGGAGTGAGAGGTTTCATTTGTCTTGGCGCCTAGAAACGCGGAAAGCATCTAAGTCTTGGGAAGACGTAAGAGCAGCGCACAATGTTACTCGAAATAAGTAACGCAGGCACGTTATTTGTCACTGATATGAAAATATGTAACGAGTACGTTACTACGTCACAGAAAAACGTAACTCGTTACGGACAACTGTGCGTGATCGAAATACGTTGTGGCAGATGGTGAGCGTTGTAAGAGACCGAGAACCTGCGCGAACGGAAAAGAATGGCGTCGTTGACGGCATATATACTGTGCGCACAATCCGTCCTATCACTGTTGTGACAACGTGTTTTTAGACGTCAATCTTGGCAATAAGCCCGTAAGGTTACGCCGGACACTCCCAGAGAGACAGCCGTGAGACTTTTCTCGGGGCCTTCAGGGAGAGTCATATATCATCGAGCGAACGTCGGTTCGCAAGAAGCGCTGAAGTTGGCGTAAGTGATTTCGTTTGTGTACTGCAACCAGACTACAGCCCACAGCTCGGTGAACAGATGGTCGACGTTCGTAACACTCCCCTCTCCCGTACATTCTAACTGTATTTGATTCATCACGAACGTGTGCCAATGGCAAATCTGTTGCGTGGAATGCTCGTCTTTATAACGCAAGGTACTGCTCTATCTAAACCTCGTGGTGCTAATAAACGTATATCATGGATAGTTTAAGAGTACGATAGTTCGCCGTCCGTTCTTAATGATACCTTGAAAATGGACAGCCGCATTGATGCCTCGTTATTCCTCACCAATGGTTGAACAAGGACGCCAAGAAAATCACGTGGAAGCAGCCAGGACATCGAGACAGCCATCTTGAACACGATTTCTCCCACGTGCCGGGATAAACTAAACATGCACACCGGGGAACGACCTCAGCGAGGTCAAGCACGCAAACAAGCATTGCAGTATGTGCATGGGTTACTGCATAGGGTTCATAATGACGCCATTATTCATAGTCTCGCCGGAAAAAACCGCCAGCAATGAAAACTTCTAAGCATTGTCCGGAAAAAGCTTTGTCTTTCAGTACACAATTAAATTATATTGTCATTGCTTTCAGGAATAACATCCCCCACAATATCCGAATCTTTAATCCTCCGCCGCGCAAGTAATGCAATATTTAAACAGAGCCCAACTTCTCCGATTGCACCCGCAAAACACACGAAGTTTTTGTTGGCAACAGCCGAAGCTCTGACGTAACATCATGCAAAGAGAGCCACGGCAGCTGCTGACTGCTGTCGCAGTAAAATAACTTACAAGGTGTATGGTGTTAATGGAAGCTCAATGTTTGGATGCTGATCTTTCTGCGCACCATCAACCATGTTGATCAAAACTCGGAATAAGTCAACGCCCGGGCCTCTGACATTACCACGCCTGATGAGACGCCACATGACACGACCAGCCATGCATACTTGCGAAATTCGGCGTGAAGTTTCGTATTCATGTTTATACTTCATCTAACAAATATCGGGGCGTCTTCTAACGAAATAAATATCACATCTGAATATATTTAGGCCCTCTCCACGTGAACAGCGCAAAAACTTAGTAACTTCCGGATATCACCGGACAATCTTTCTAAGTTCCTTAAGGCCAGATGGAAGGTCACCCAAGACCTTGCAAAAAAGTGCGACTTGGAAGGCGGTCTGCGAGGCCCACCACCCCCGTAAACAGATCCTCCTGAACGACCCATACATGAGAAGGGACGTCACGTTTCAAGGTCCCGTGGAGGGGACAGCGAGACAAGAGACCATCGTCTCAGAAGCCGTCGTCTCCTAAGCAAAGCAGACGAGGAAGCAGGGAGCCAAGCGTCGTCCACAATGGGCTCCGACCTTACAAATTGCGAAAATTGTTAAAAGAAAAAAAGGTCTAACAAAGTTAGTTTGAAGGAAACACAAGATAACAACCAAAAGATTCACTTTAAGAAAGCAGACGACACGTCGCCTGGAGCCCAGAAGTCGTTGGTGGAGACCCGGGGAGTCGTCTGCAACTCGATTAGGGACTAATGGTGGGGCCTTTCACTTCAGAACGAGGGGGTGGGCCCCCATTTGAAGAAGCTAAGAAGAACCAAGATGGCCAAGCGGCAACAAAGGGACGCGAAAGGACAGGCGAAAGTCGTTTACCGGAAAGACCAGTCACGACCGGGACAGCCAATGTTCTCCGCACACATCTATTCACTTGACCGAGGCGGCACTTCTCAAAAAGGTTCGCAGAGGCAGCTGGTTAGAGCGAGGTATAGTGCTTAGCCAGTCTATGTGGATTTGAGTTGTTGTTCGTATCTCTAACTTGCGTGAGAAAACCGTATGGACAGTCAACATTTCTAAGCACCTCCCTGATGGAAATATGGGAGGATAAAGGCCCTTGGTACAGCCTACTGCAAACGAGTGGCTCAATTCAAAACGTGTGGTCCTCCTAAGTGCACAGAAGAGTTCACGGATGCGTAGACTGAATTTATAAATTCGATTTCTGAACCCCGATATGTGTGGATTTCTGGGTTTTCTACAACTAAATGCTGCACGTTGACAGATTTGATGTAAACAAAGAAAAAGAAAAGGAAATCCTGCTTTGTTAATAATAATATTAATTAAAAAATATAAGCCCGCTTTTCGACAAATAAGTAAGCCAGTACCTTCTGCATTTTCGTTTTTAATTATTGAGCTACGTCCTGGTTTACCATGGCCCGGTTTTCTAACGGGCAATATTTGTTGTTGTATGTTGTTTGTTCTTGTTGTTGTTGTTTTGTCTTGCGGAAGGTAGTTCATCCAGAGGCCTCTTCGAATGTTCGCGATTCCTCCCCAATCATTAAAGGCGTAATGACCGATTCATAATTAAAAAAGAGGATATCACAAAGGAGGAACGGCCGCCATGATGGCCGCTCAGCCGAATAATAAGCTTATCCCGAAATCCGGGCAACTCATTAAACAGAAAAGCCCGCCGAGAAAGCGAGTTGATCCCCTCTTTTTCAATTTTTGTTGTCTTCTGCTGCTTTATTATTAATTAATTAGGCGATGGCGGCGGAAAAGCGCTCCATTTTCGCGCTCATTAGTAGGATGACCCGCACGCCGTGTCAACCGACAGCGAGCCAGTTCCTTTTTTTCTTCTTTTTGTTGCTTTCCTAATTAAAAATTCCTCCACGGATAAAATCAATTTCGGGAAGAGTCGGGAGAAAAACGGAGAGGAGGGGCACCGGACTGCGACTCTCCCGCTATGTGGCGCTGTGGACACTCGATTAGCGTGAAACGGAAATGTTAATTAAAGTAAAGCATTAATTGAAACGAGACCGCCGCCCGGCCGTTTATTTTTTACCTCTCTTTTTTGAGTTTCGTAGGAGCCCCTTTTTTTTATTAAATGGGTCATAAGACCATATTGTGTTGGAATGTTCATGATTTTGCAGATGCGTACTGGTTCTAGTCTGGCTCACGTATACTCGCAAAGACTGCCACTAAATTCGGTAGCATCTTGGTCGCGGTGAAATTGCGAGGATGAAAGGGGACTATTTCTCTCAGTCTTACCTTCGCAAAGCTCTGATGACGTCATTATGGGATCGAAACCCCCCGCCTGACGACAGTCGAGCGCGGCCCATGGATTGGACACGAGAACTGCGTGAGCACTCGACTTCGGCTCGTAACAATCAGTGCCTCGGCGGACACTCGGGTAGTGGCTCGTGTCCAACCACTGCGGTGATGAGAATAGCCGAACTCTAACAATGCCTGGAGCTTAGCACGCGCTTTCTGCTCTGCCGACCACAGCGCGTGGTTTATGATCAACGTTGGCGTCATAGGGCAGGCACCAGGCCACGTGGCCGCTTGTTCTGGCTCCGGGTTGAGGGGATGAACGACGCTCATATTTCTCGAATTTGCTTGGCGCCTGCCATTGCCTAGAAAGAAAAACTGAGGCAAGTTTATTCAGTTTTTAGCTTTAGGGAGTAATCTACAGTAGTATTTAGCAAAAACCTCTCAACTCAATAACAAAAAAACAAAACAAAAACAGCGTTTAGCGCAGGAACGTATATTTTTGTGCTTCTGAGACAATACTTTCTAGAGCTATCATCTATACAGTGTCTGACTCGCACACGTGTTTAAAATCAGCTTTATATTTTGCCGCTCGTCACTCGATCGAATGCCAATTAGGTAGTTTACTGGTTACCGGTTATAAAATTGGGCAAGCACTATTCTTTCAGGAATAACATCAATTACATTTTCGCTCCCTGAATAATATTAATAAATAATATTAGTAAAAAATCTTGCCTTACTCCGGCTCAAAAGTAACGGTACGCATTTCCCATTCCGGTTCGCAAAAAATCGCGTTACCGGTCACTGCCTCAGAATCGCGTTACGAGTAACAGCGATATTTGTAACGAACGATGTTCAAGTTCATCAATATGACAGATGACGAAAAGCTCCCGAATAATTGGTTGACTGATTTATTTGGGAGCTAGTAATGAAGAAATGGCTATGTTACGAACCCCAGGTATACTTCAACTGTTGCGAAGCAAGGATTGGGGCAGGAGATCAATCTACAGTTGTCGATGATGTAATATATTATGCAATACAGATTTTTGTGTAAGTTGTGAACATGAACTCGACGGTACAAAGTAAAGTAATAGTCGCTGTCGATAGCGTTAAGGAAAACTACTAAAGCCAAGTGAGCGCATATTTGGTTCTACAGAGCTGTCAATTGTTGCCGCAAACACTAAAAACCTCGAATGCGGCTCTCCGAAAACAAAGCTTCGTGAGCATATATTCCTGACTCTGACATACTGATTCCGCATACTTAGTGCTCTCGGTTAACATTAGGCTAAAAATCGCGCAAAGTTTGAACATTATGTAATAGACAGACTTGTTACGTTATAGGGAATACGTAGCTATAACACGCCGGTATGAATCGTCTAGTGTCGTTTTTGAGCATTCGAGAAAAATCAGCGCCTTGAATTTTACGGGAAACGTTAACCAAACGCCGACGAGGCGTGACATCGGCACAGGTTGTCAGGTGACCCTCGTTCAAGGTCGCCACAATTAGAGGCAACCGCTCGAACAATCGTGCGCCAACTTCGTTAGATCCCAGCGAACGCACACACGAGATACAAAAACAAGATAGAGAGAGCGCCGAGACTCATTTGAAAAGAAAGCAGACAATATAAGTTTCGTCACAGAGACTAACCCTTAATAGCAGACGGAGCGGCTCCCGGTGCGAGAGTATATACAGACACATCCGCATAGCCTCGAGGGCAGACAGCCACCCAACAGACGACGGAGAGAAAAAAACAGAAGTGCAATAGAACGAGGGTAAATTCGCGACGCCTCGGGCGAATCGGAGAGAAAATAAACGGCGAAGCTAATTGCAGCCGAAATTAAATCTAATTAGATGCACGAAACTCGGCGCTCCACCGGGATTCTTTTCTTCCATCTTTTTGTATGGACTCAGTGTTTAGCAAACAAACTTCGCCAGCTACAGTGCTTTTTTCCCATACGCACGGTGTGAGTTCACAGTGATGCAGTCCTGGCTACGGAGAACTCCGCACGAAGTGACGTGGTTCACTACCCCCCCCCCCCCCCCCCGTAATTACATCGCAAAGCTACTTTGATATTTCGACGTGGTTGTTTGCAGCGTTGTCTCGCAGTGCGGTCATGCCTTCTGGACTGTTAATCACTGACGGGGATTATTCATTTATGAGGTATAATAACGTAAATAAAGCTAATAATTATCGTCCTCGTGTTGTGTGACGACAAGCGAACACGCCCTTCTTACCTTTCCTGCGCAACGCAGGAAACCGATCAAACAACAGAAGTAAGTAGCACTAAGGGACCTCAGAAAGTATTCGCGGTTAATAAATTGGGATCATTTAGTGAGTTGATCGCAATATCGTTAAATTCATAGGCGTACCAACCGGAGGGGCAAAGCACATGCCTTGTCCCCCCCCTGAAACAAGCCGCCACTGGGCAGGGCAAACACTGGCCGGCGGCGCCCAAGGGATACCAAGGGCACCGCCCCCAGGCCCTGGGGGGCGGGGGGGGGAGGGTCTGGTTTTGTCCCCCCACTCAAAAATAAGTTGGTACGCCACTGGTTAAATTGATTTCCGGGCATTCCTGCATTATGCCTGCATCGCAGTCAGTTACAGGTAGATTACATTTCTTGAAGTGTACATAGCTGCCATGGGAACCAGCGAGCTTGATTGACGTTCTAACACTACGAGCTAAAAACAGTCACAGCATTCTTTTTTTGAACGACAAGGACGGAAAACTTGAAAGTGGTCTGCCAACCTTGCCGGGTGTCATTTAACTTTTACGTTATCGCCTCTGAACCCCCCGTGCACGAGGTACTCGAGTGATATATACGATGAGGTTAAAGCGATCACAGCTGAACTGAAGGGACTGAGAAAGGAGGTGAAGCAACTCACAGAGTCAAACCGCAACCTACAAGTAGAGAACAAGGCATTGACGCTTAAGGTTGACGAACTGGAACAGTACCAAAGGGCTAATAACCTGGAGGTAAAAGGGGTGCCTCTCGAGGGCGATCCTTCCGAAATTGTTAAAAAACTCTGTGAAGTTTTGGGGAGCCTGTCCTGGACTCCGACATTGATATATGCCACAGGGTACCCACTGCAAAAGACACTGAAAAAAACATAATCGTACGTTTCACTCGCCGAACGACGCGAAATGCCGTACTGGCAAAAGCAAAAAAGAAGAGGACTGATACCTCAGCACTAGGGTTCACAAATGTAAGACGTCCAGTCTACGTGAATGAACACCTAACACGGCAGAAAAAACAGCTCTTGGGTGCCGCGGTTGCCCGCAAACGAGTTACAGGCTGGAAATATGTATGGACGTCTGGTGGAAAGGTCTACGCACGTCGAAATGAGGGCACTAATCCAATTAAGATTGACTGCCAGGAGGATGTGGAAAAAATGACGGCATAACACCCTCGTTCACCGGGCTCGTTTGAGTGTTGACATTTCCTGTAATGGATGCACACCCATTTATACAGTGTAAATTATATGACCTACCTTCTTTTAGACACAGTTTAAAGAACTACAAACCCAATTTTTCTGCACTTCATATGAACATGCGCAGCATGAAGGGCAAGCAAGATCCACTTGAGCTATTTCTGAACTCCATGGGATTTAGTTTTGATGCCATCATTTTCACGGAAACCTGGCTGACTCGTAACGACCAACTACCGCCTCTATCGGGCTACAAGGGAACTGGCATGGTTAGAGAAGGTAAAAGAGGAGGTGGAATAGCGATTTATGTAAAAGAACAACATTCTATTATTGCTTTAAATGAATTATCAGTGATGGATACGAACGTTGAATGTATGGCGGTAAACACAGGGAATGCTATTGTTGTTGTTGTGTACAGACCACCTTCGGGAAACGTTAATCATTTTCTTGACTTTTTCGAAAATATTCTAGCTTTTTTGGGGAATTTATATCTGCCTTTTTTTGTTATGGGCGATGTAAACATTAATACCTTATCCGACGAATCAGTGGCGGGAAGGTTCCAGAATCTACTACTTTCTTACAATTGTACCAACGCGATAACCATGCCCACTAGAGTAACCGCAACGAGTGCAACATCAATTGACGTATGTGTAACGAATATAAACACAGCCGATATAATGCCTGGCGTAATACCACACGATATCAGTGACCACATGCCCATTTTCTGTTTGACGACTATCAAACACGCCCACAATGATAATAACAAAAAACGGCACGTGTTAAGAAAAATAAATGATGAATCACTTCAACATTTTCGTGAATTGGTCACCGAAATGAACTGGCAAGACGTTTTCGAACAGGATGACTTAAACAGAGCTTACAACGTCTTTCATTACAAACTGCACCTATGCTACGACGCAGCCTTTCCGTTGGTTACATCCAGTGTTCGGAACAAAAAAATAAGAAAACCATGGATTAGCGCTGCATTATATAAAGATATTAAGAAAAAAGACCGTATGTATCATAAATTTATCAAGCACCGCGATTCTAGTGTACTAGCCGAATATAAAAAAATAAGAAATAATTTGAATGCTCGTCTAAAAAAGCAAAGAAAGACTATCATATCCAAAAATTTTCAGATATCTATAACGAACCGAGAAAGGTGTGGGAAACGGTTAACTCCTTGTCGGGAAGAGAAAGCATGCGTAGGCCAGTGCAAGAGATCAAAATAGGGGACATAAGGATTACTGGTCAAGAGCTTGTAGATACAATTAATGAGTATTTCACAACTGTGGGTGTTTGTGCAGAATTACCAAACGTGACAAATTTCGAATCAACACGGTACGCAACTGCGTCTTTAAGTTCCATTATGTTTTTTCCCACGACACCGAGCGAAGTAGATGGGATGATTGCAAATCTAAAAATTGCGCTGCCGCCGGCTTTGATGAAATAAAATCTCTTCCTATTAAGAATGCATCATTGACACTAAGCCCAATCATCTCATATTTAATTAATCAGATGTTTATTAAGGGTACATTTCCTGATAAACTAAAAATTGCTAGAGTTACCCCAATCCACAAGGGTGGTGATGAGACCGTTATTCAAAACTACAGGCCAATCTCGGTCTTACCAATTTTATCTAAAATATTCGAGCGTGCCATTGTCAACAGGCTTGAAAACTTTTTCGCAAAACATAATACAATAACTAAAGCACAGTATGGCTTCCAGAAAAACAGATCTACTGATCAAGCCCTTCTTCATATAAAAGATACAATTATAGATAACATAGAGAACAGGTTATACACACTTGGCCTTTTTTTAGACCTTAGAAAGGCGTTTGATACTGTGCAGCACGATATTTTACTAAGAAAACTTGAGTACTGTGGTATACGCGGAGTTGCTTTACAATTACTACAAAGTTATCTAGAAAATCGGTATCAATATGTTAAAATTGAAGAAATGTCGTCAAATAAATTGGTAATTAGATACGGTGTCCCGCAGGGCTCTATTATGGGACCGTTATTGTTCTTGATATATATTAATGATCTTGTCAATATTCCCGGTTCTCCGAACGTAGTTATGTATGCAGACGACACGAACGTTTTTTTCACTGGTACGAACAAACAACAACTCGAAGAAATGACCAACAGATACTTGGTCAATTTGTCTGAGTGGTTAACAACAAATAAATTACAGCTTAACGAATCCAAAACCAAATATGTAATATTCAGGCCTATAAACAAGCGGGATAATGACGCTCTCAAAATAGAATTTAAAAATACAACCCTAGAGCAAGTAAAAGAACAAAAATTTCTTGGCGTTTGGTTCCATGAAGAGCTCACGTGGAATGCACACGTTAGTCACATCAAAACGCAACTATCCAGAGCTATTGGGTGCATGTACAGAATCGCAAACTTAATTCCGCTCTGGCTAAAAAAGTGCTTGTATCATTCCTTGTTCTATTCCCACCTTTCATATGGCATTTTGGTCTGGGGTACCACAACAAACGGAAACTATCATCAACTATCAGTGTTACAGAATAAAGTTCTACGTATGTATGCTGACTATCATGGAAACATACAGGACTTTCACTGTGAGCCGCATTATGAAATACACAATATGCTGAAAGCGGACCAGGTTTATTATTTTACATTAGCAAAATTTATTCATAAAAATAAGCTCTACGTAGAATTCAGTAAAACTCGGGACGATAAAGCCTACTCTTTTCGGCATACGAAAAGACCAATGCCTAGGATTCGAACGAATTATGGCATGCAAAAACTTAACTACCAAATAACCGGTCTTCTCAATACCTTGGAAGGAGAATGTAATTATTCAGACAGTTTTCTTAAATATAAAACCAATGTCAAACGTGTTCTCATAAGTAAAAACATAGCTTTTAAAAATTAATAGGTACGCAATCAGGCATTATATCGAGTAACTGCATATAACCTGTGAATACTCTTGTTGTGTTGCCGGATGTGCTGCTATGAATACATGTAAATGATTAATGCCTGTATTTTTGGTACATATAGAGTGCTTCTATTTTTGTTATGTAAACTTTTTTTTTGTATAGACGAAACCTGTTTCAGGGTAAATGTTTTAGGATAGTGTAATCCCCTTTGTATGTGCGTGCTTTTTGTGATGTTTGCTCGTGTATTGTGTCAACTATTTTTTCTGATAGAATAAGTGTGTCCAGTCATCGGTATAGCACTTTGTTGTATTTTAAAGTGTTCATTTCTATCATATGATGTTTATTCTTGTGTTTTTTTGTGTGTGTTTTCTTCAATGCTGTCGAACTGTAAACGGGCGGAGAGGGCTCGTCAGGCAGTAATGCCTTTTTCCTCTACCGCCCTGCCGGCCACGGCCTGCAAAATCAATAAAGAAAGAA
>JAZHYW010025709.1:0-63568 GCA_037355805.1 Ixodes ricinus | reverse complement strand
GAGAGAGATGAGGGAATAAAGGAAGGGAGATAGAAGGAGAGTTAGACAATTTGAAGTAGGTGGGCAGGAAGTGGAAAGAGGAAATAAAGGAAGAAATGAGGAGATGGGGAATACACTCTTGGAGGGGGATGGAGTGAGAAAGAGATGGGGAAAAAGTAGATGCATAGAGAGAGCGAATCGGTGCGCCACGTGACATTTACTGTCTCGCTAAATTTAGCTCGAAACTAAATTGCGTTATAGGACACGTGACAAGAGGTCACGTGACCTCATTTTTCCAGCTTAACTTAAAGAGGGAACTAAGTACGCGTATAGGTCGCATGATGTCAGTTTCCCCGCTAACATTCGTGGTGAACCTAGATTGGTGTTTACATCCCAAGTCGCAACTGTTCCCGCTAAGTTTAGCGCGGAAACTGAATCCACGTCAAGGTCACGTGACGTCAATTTCTCCACTTGAAGTATAGACTCACGTAAAGTTAAGTCACGTGACGTCAATTACCCTGCTATATCTAGCGGTATATGCATAGACGAATGGACGACTGGACGGACGGACGGTCGGACAAAATGCTTGAATTTAGACTTCCGTTGAAAACATTTTGTGATTTAACAAATCAAAATCTCTTTAGTACGCTTCATTTGTACATATATCTTGAATTTTTCAGGTAAGTTGATGCAAACATTATAATGCCATACGCCGTGTGAGACGTTGGATTCATGACACACCTATCTCGCTGTTTGACCAATATGCCAGGACTCACCTCTCGAAGCAGAGAGAAGCAGGAGGAATACGACAATCCTGTGAGAAGTCATCACTGTCCGGTGTCAGGGAGCTCCAGACAGAAGCCCTAAGCCGCTTTCACTTGGGTCGCTTAGGTCTCTGCAGTTTCCCGTGTACTTCCATGGGTGCCAGGCTAGAGTCTGTCAGGCACCAAACCCTGTAGCCTCGCTCTCGATGCACTAGAGACGTGTCTTGCGCCAGCTGGTTCAAAGCCGAAAATCCAGGAAGAGGGCATGACCTTTGTACTGTATTATAACTTTGAATCTAGAGCAGCGTCCAATCTGGAACCTTCTCACGAGCACAGGCAGCAGACAGAGATACGAAAGGGAGCTTCGATTTCTGTGTCGCATCTCCGACGGTTGCCCGGGAGTATTTCCGCCCGGCAGTCGACCGCAGCTTCTCTTCAGACTCAGGGCCCGTCCACGTGGTCTGGCGGCAGACCCGTGACGTCACGCTCTGACGCTCGCGCCACGGGTCGGCGGAACGATGAAGCACGACCGATCAGCTTTTATCGGAAACCCAGTTGCCCGCTGGCGAGCGTTGAGCGCGCACGTTGAGTTTTCTTGCAGCGATGGTTCTCGTAACCGCGGTGGCTCTTGCGTGATAACATTATGCGGAGAGTACATTTTGTTTTGAATGAGCAATGGAAGGAAAGCGAACACTGTTAAATGTATAAGAGTTAATAATTTGGACAGATAAGAGAAACGTCTGGGCAAGGTTACACATGTTACCGAAACTTCGAGTAACGGTACAAATCAGCCTATTTTGTTTTAAAATCTTTATTGATAAGATTTGAAGAAAAAAAGTAAAGGCTTGGTAAATCAAGTAAAATATGTACTAGAGTATCACATAATTTTGAACGTCTGTGGTCCTCAAAAAGGGTGTCGTAATAATAAATATTTCTGGAGGTTACTAATTGCTTTTATAGTCTGTGCCTCCTTTCATATAATGACAGTGTGTTATACATAACTGGACCACCTAGCTTCGGAAGCACTGAGTTTGTATTTATGTTAATAATCCCTCCTCGACAAATGCTTGAACAGCCATAGTCACTTTCAGCTCAAGAGATTCAGGGCGGAGTATATAATGACTGACGTTTCATGCAGCATGATTCGTTATTGGGCGTCGTTAATGTCTTCGGCTGAAATCCTCTTGACCACGGAGAGGTAATAAGACGTTGGAAATCTGCAATAACAGCGTTTCTTAAGATACAAATAACTATGAATGCGGTGCAGCACTGTTTCTCTTTTTATGTATTCGAAGGGCTGATTGGCGCCACCTACCCTTGTGAACTTCCTTATAGCAACAGTTGAGACCGTCGTATTAATTGTCTCCGCAAATCCGGTGTCTCTGCGCGTCGGCCGTATACCACTTCCTCGGAGAGCAGATAGCGCGTTCAGCAGGCATTCTTTCGGATGCCCAATGGTCACACCGCTAGGGGAGGGTTGCTTTAATTGTTTTTTATTCATTATTTTAGCTAATATTGCGGACCGTTTAGAACCCAAGTTGTAGAGGCAGAAAAACAACAACAGAAATTTAAAACAAAACTTAGAATAAAAAAGAACATATACGCCTGTACAATTCAGATTAAAGGGGAAGTAGATGCGAACACATCAGTGAACAGCAATTCAACAATACAATATAAAGGAAACAAGATGGACGGGCAATCAGTATAAGACTACATACTAGTACATAAACGGAATGTGATAAATACAGATGAAAATAATCGCTGATGATGGGGTAACAGCTTGAAAACTGAAAGATTACAAAATACAAAACAAGACAAAAGCTTCTAGAAGTATTTCGAATTACGCAACTTTTTAGCAGCATTTGAACCGGAAATGACAAGTAAACAAGTAAACAAAGCTGCTACGCTAGGCAGCTAGAAAATCAAGACATTCTGCGTAGTTAGTGCGAAAACAAATTTCAAGAAGTTAGGTTGGACTCCTTACTTCTTGAAAAATATTATTTTATACTGATCAATATTAATTATTTTATTATTCCTTACCTGCTATATTTTCGTTCATTAATTATAACATTATTATTTATTAGGAGTGCAAAGAAGAAAGCTATATTTAAACGTGTTATTGTGAGCAAAGTTGGGAGTTAACGAAGGCCTATGAAGTGCTGTAGGTGCTTTAATGGAAATAAGTGGGATGAAATATATTCACCTTATTAAAATGTTGGCTAACAGAGTGAACCTCCTTCCACGCAAAGTACGGCTGACTTAAATCGCTTCCGTGAATAAATTGGACTTCCATTCATATCCTCGTTATTTTATGAAACGGAATGCAATTTTTATATTTCTCTTTTCTGCCTTGATATTACTCAATTGTATTGCCACGCCCTACCTCAAAAAAAAAAAAGGAAAAAACACAAATATAGTTTCATTTTTTTACATACTGTTATTGCATTTATTTTGAGGCATAATTCCCCTAACCTATGCCAACGTGTGGTACAAACCCGCCTTCTATATAACCGAGATAAACAAATGGGATCAGAAGTAGGGTTTTAGAATTTATCGAATCTAAGATAACCTCTGAGCGACAAGAAGAAAAAACAAAGCATAGAGTACACGTCATTTGTATACGTCTCGCACAGCAATTTTGTTCTTCCTATTTTCAATTCCCCAAGATATTGTCACGAATGACGAGGTGACAAAACAAAGGAATAACTGAGAAAACTGAAACGTTTAATGGGGCGAACTTGTGCCCAAAAATAAGAGAAAGGAAGATAACAACAGAGCGTCGCGGGCGTCGAAGGCGGCGGAGCAGCAGGATCGAACGCTGAGGCGAAACTGACTCTGGCTCGCCACGCGAAACCCCTTATGTACACGCGCGGGCTTCTGGAACAATCGGCGTAGAAGGTTCGACGCGTAGAACATTCTGACCTCGAACAAGTAACAGGATTCTCGAATTTTCCGGAACACCAAATTGCAGGAATAAACAAAATACACGTCGCTCCCAGGAATCGAACCCTGGCCTTCCGCGTGGGAGGCAGGCGCGATAACCGTTAGGCCACGCGCGCGCGCTGCCCACTTGGACAGCTGCGCGCGCGGCAATATGCGACTCCTACAACGGCGATGACTGTGAAGGTGAGTGTGACGGTGATTGAAGCAGGCGTTTATTTCACCTTGTCGTCAGGAGCAGAAAGAGGAGCTAGAAATGTTTCGCCGTGTACTCTGCACTCGGCGGAGGAGGGAGGGAGGAAGGAGCAGGAGAAAACGGCGTCTGCGACGCGCTCATCCATTCATCTTAGCAGCCGCCTTTTCCCGCCAGGTGCCTTCGAGTGCTCGATTAATATTTGCGGCCACAACGATTCGACGCTACAAGCTTCCATGCTAGATGCTTCCGGGATCGGGCTTTGTTGCTTCTCTTAGAGTTAGGTTATCCCTGCATTTTTTTCCTCGCTCCCACAACTACCAAAAACGATTGCCTTTAGAAAATGTATACCGACTTTTTTTCCGTTTTTCTTGGGGTTGCAGTTTTTTTAGCCGCAGTGCTCGATCACACAAGACGGAGCGCTGCCACAAGAAGGCCACCATTTTGTTAGAGCTTGTGAAACTAAACCGAAAATTGTTGTGCATCCAGGAATTGCAAAATAGGCTAAAATATTTTTCTTGTTAGCACTAGATAACGAGCATATTGATGTTTTGTGCGCCCCTATGTAAAGCCCCCTACGGGAGATTTTGGTAAACAAATATAGAAATGTAATAAAAATTAACGAGATTATATCATCAAGATTTCAATTCACGAAGCGACATAAAAATGAAAATATTATACCCTAGGGTTGCACTAGCTTAAAAGTGAGTACAAGGAATTTATTATTCAAAATTGCTTACACAAAAAAAAAACACACACAAGTACACAAGGAGTCACAAGCCTAAGAGTTGGAGCCGCTTACCGGCTCATTTTTCTTAATAAATCTCACCTTGGGCAAAATAGCTATTACTTTGGTGTAAACATTAGTGAAGGTTTATTTAACGATTTTAGCAGTAGCAGATTTTCTTGCTCTCTTTTTGAATTATCAGCTTGAATCGCCAATATACATTATTCGACCGCTTTGAAATTGAAGTCCGAAGTGGATTTCTTCCTATTTTCGCCTACCCGCGATGTAATGGTCTAACTAAAACAAAATGGAATATTCATACATAATTGTTCACGCTGCTGTGAATTCATTTTTCTTTTTTTATTTTAGTAAAAATAAAATGACGCTTTGTGTCATTATTTGATGTATGCTCAAATATATTTGTTTTCATATTTCTTATAAATTGGGTGGATAGATAGATGGATGGATAGATATATCTTAATGGCTATACTCTCTGTAACAGGCGGTAGCTTGCGCCACCTAGCCTAAGTCTGAAAAGACAAACATATGCTTCCTCCCATCGTTTTTAAGACAAAGTTTCTCTCCCTAACTATCACCAGGCAGTGTGGGATATCACCAGGATGACCTTCCACGAATCGAGAAAACAAAATTAAAAACATAACCACCCACCTCATCCCTCCATCGAGGGAGTCGCCAATTTACGTCTGGTCAAACCCTGTCGGCGTTACCCAAGCACTGGACCCACCGGGCTACAGGGTTGAGTATTGAGCCGGAGCCACACGGGAGGGAGTCTCAATTTTCCTTTGTCCGGCTTTTCCTCAGCTGTGCTAGTAAGTTGTGCACCATTCAATTTTCCCTAGATAATTTCTACCAATCTTCTAATCGCCTCTTTGTGACTGTAATACCTTTATCTTCCATATTGCCATTGTCACCAGCAAAACCCAATGCCCCCGCCAAATGTGTTACCGATTCAGGGAGGGCAGGGCGATACCCCGTGCACTTACAAAACCAAATGTTCGAGTGTCTCGCTTTCATAATGGCAGGTGGCACATAATGTGTCTGTCTCCTAAAATTTACCCCTATATGTCACCGTCCTCAAAACTACCGTTCTCGCCTCGAACAGCAAGAAACTTCCCAGTGACTTGTCAGGCACATTTTTTTCTTTCTTTTGTCCTATTTTTGTTACCTGTTCATAGTTAGATCTGATTTTTCCTGTGCTCTTCCCTCCCACATTTTTATTTCTGCCTCTTTCAGATCCTTTTGCACTGAAGTAGTCTGCTCAGCCCATCCGTTGTGTGTAGTTATTCAAATGTAAGCTTTCGGGTTAGGTTGCCTATTTTGTGTTTAAACTTTTCATGTAATAATTCTTGAATACCTTCGTGCCCACCGAGTATCAACCATTTCGGTCAACCTTTCTCCAAATTTCAACTTACTAATGAATTCCTGCTATCAAAAGTCGTCCCAGCCTATGCCCCCCCCCCCGTACTCCCTCATTTGGTGTCTTTCCATGTGCCCCCAGTGCCAATCTGCCAACGCTTCTCTGTCGAATATCTAATCCTGATTGAACCTCTCATATCATGCACAGTATACCCCATTGTATAGAGACACTCCTGGTACCATATCACCTCTTTCCATATACCTCTTACCAATTCATATCTAATATAGTTCCATAGTGCTTTGATATTTATTCTAGATTAATTTATTTTCCCTTTCGTAATTATATTCTCTTCATGTTCCTCTAGATATTTCATTTCTTCATTGAGCCAGACTCCCAGATATTTGTTTGTTTTTACATTGTCTACTACAATGCCTTGTATCCTATGGGGTTTCTTCTTTTCGTCAATAAACACCATTACTACATATTTGTCAATGCTAAAATTTATACCTGGGGTGTCCCCGTCCTCACCAAATGTTCCAGCTAGCTCCTGTAATGTACCTTGATTATCTTCCAGGAGTACTATATCGTCCGCATACATGAGACGTGGTATTACCTGAATTACATTTCTCCCATATTATTTTTTTTAATGGCCCCTGAAAGAGGGGAATTGCATGAGGGGTGGTCATCACACCGGTAAAATTTCAAAAACCTGAGGACAGAATACATTATAATACAAAAAGAAAGCATCTATATCAAGAAAGATCGAGAGAGAACACAATTGCACGCATTAAATGCACTATTATGACAAAGTGTGTGATCCAGCGCTATTAAAGCTTCTTTGAATTTATCCATGTCCCCAAGCTGTACTATGCTTTCAGAAAGATCGTTCCGATCTTCTTCTGTTCAGTAAAAAATAATTTGCAAATCTATTTGTGTTTGGGCGAGGGTATGACACTTGATAGGTGTTGTAAATTCGAAATGAACAGTGCGAACGGGGCGTGATGTAAGGGTTCGGTGAAAACGTGTGTTAATATCGGTGAAACAGTGATAGTCTGGCAATCTTTGACGGTGATTTAACAAAGGCAGTGGGGCGCGTTTCGTAGTGTTGGGTGACGTTGGTAAGGGAAGAATAATTCGAGTATACGAACATTACCGCACGGGTTTGAATGGCTCCTAAGTTTTCGATAATAAAGTTAGGTTATGTATCCCTTATCGCTGCGGCATCTTTAGTTTGGGGCTGATCAGTGTTGTATAAGCGAGCAGTTTCAAGTGAGGGGGAGCCAATTCTGAGGTGCGTTGCAGATAACCAAGGAATTTACTTGCTGTGGAAATTATACTATTTATGTGGATGGACCATGAAAGGTCTTTACTGAAGTGCACACCTAGGTATTTGTTAGCACTAATTGCGTGTAACAGAGAACAACCGACGGTGTAATTTTAAGTAAATAGATTGGTGCCTTTACAAAAAGAGAGAAGTTTCCATCTTGAAACACTTGAGGACATTTGCCATTTACTACATCAATTTTCTACAGCTAAGGTTTTTCCTGCTGTTTTTGGTTGGTCGTCGTAACAGTTAATTTTGGAACATAAGACGCAATCGTCGGCAAATAGGCTGATGTCATTACATAGAGTGAGCGGCAAATCATTAATGTATATCAAGAAGAGAAGAGGGCCAAGCACTGTGCCTTGAGCGACTCAACAAAAAGAACGAAGCTGGTGTTAGAGGGGGTGCTATTTACAATGAAGAACTGATTTCTGTTCGAAAAGAATTTGTCAATGTAAGATAACACGAACGGGTCTAGATTAAACAGGGAAAGTTAGACATTAGTTCGCGATGCAGAATTTTGTCGAACGCTTTATTTCAAAATTGAGAAACATTTGTTTGACTCTTTTATTGTTGAAATTAACTTGTAGGTCATGAATGTATCCGGCTAGTTGTATTTCTTAAGACAGACCACTAAGGAAACCGTATTGTGATGGGTGTACAAAAGTGTTATGCTCTAGGTGATTCATAATGTATGTGAAAATTATATGTTCCAAGATATTTGATGGCACTTGTGTCAGAGATATGGGCTGGTAATTATATTGTGAAGACCTGGCACCGGATTTTGGGAATGGAATGATATTACCTAACTCCCACTGAACGGGGACGTGGCCTGTTTGCACTGTTTGAGAGAACAGTAATTAGAGAATTACGCTGCTTACCACCTTTGTGTTTTTAAGTATTTTGCAGTTTTTGTCTGATCCAGCAGCTGATTAAGCTTTAATTTTTTAATCACATTTACCTTGACGTTGTAGTTTACTATTTTTTGGCAACATAGTTTTAGTAATCACTGTGTAGGTAGTAGTTTGAGGGGTCAAGCTGTGCTGTTGCGTAAAAACGGTGCAGAGCGCGTTTTTCAGCGTATTAGCACCTTCATGGTTACGTAATGTCTCATCAAAATTACCATGAAAGGTGATAATTTTCTAAAACCTTTGGGGTTATTCTTAAGCATACTTGGTAGGGTGGTTCCGAAAAAGCTCTGCTCGGCTTTGGCAACTGCATTTGTAAAATGTTTTCTGCACCATAATACAGTAGCTACGTGAAGGCATGTTTTCGCTTTGGCTAATTTGAGTAAATGCTTTATTGTTGTTTAATTTTCTAATATCATTGTTCAACCATGGGGCAGATATTTTGCTTTTAATGGTAATGGTTTGTATCAATTTATCTACTAGCTTGTTTAGTTTGCTACAAAGAGGCTCCAGTTTTCATCAACAGCGCGTTGGTGAAAACCTCGCTTGTTTGAACGAGATAAGTTTTCAAGTTCTCTTTTTATGCCTTCTTAATTTTCGCGTTCATAAAGTTTGATTTGCTTGGTAATGGGTTGCTCGTTCTGGAGACATAACTTGATAGTAGCCAGCACAGAAGAGCAGAGCAACCTAAGTTGCTCTGCTCTAATTTGTTTTACATTTCCATGTGATATATCATGAAGAGCAGAGGTGACAGACGGCAGACCTGCCTGAGCTTTCTCTTTATTGCTGCGGGTTGTGTAGTTTCTGCTTTCCATGTTAGAAATACCTCATTGTCTGTGTTATAGCTGCATTATTATCTGTGTCCATGTGCTGACGAAACCTAAACAACTTTTCAACTAAATTATACTCCTTCAGCTGACCCCTGAGTTTTTCCTGGCTCACATTAGCGTACGCTCCCTTCGTGTCCAAACAGGCTAACCATAAAGGAGCTTGGCTCTTCATTGTTATTCTTACTTTGAGTGTTGGCGAATAAGTTATCTTCCAGTCTTCAATTTCTTCGGAATCCATTTTGGAGTTCACCCAGTATTTGCATATCTTCTATCGATTCCTCCATTCACCGCTTTACTATCTACAGAGCTAATCTGTATAGAACTGAAGTTACCGTCATCGGACGATATGACTAATGTTGTATTTGTTTCCTCTGCCATTAAATATTATTATAATTTTAGATAGTTTCCAATTATTGGGTTCCTCTCATCCCATTATTATTTGATAAAATACATGCCGTAACTTCAATTTGCTTATTTTTCCTAGTGTCTTTATGAGTCAAATCGGTATGTCGTCTGGAATTTTTGCTGTACCTGATGGAACCTTACTGTTTGGAACGACCCACTTTTTGTGGCTGTCTCCACTTTAGCACAATGCTGCAACTCCTCTAGACTGCTGCTGCCAGTGCTAACCACTGTCCCCCTCTCCTCAAGCCGGGACAGAGCCTCTTTGATTGTCTGCCTAATATATTGCCGTGCCTCTTCCCTCTTTGCTCTTCTCCCCTCCTGTGTGATCAGTAACTGTTGGAAACATTCTGTCTTTCTATCCTGCGCTTTCATATGCTCCCAAACAGTTTTGCAGCATTCCTATCTTTTTATTTATTTTCACCATCTACTGCACTCATGCACTTTCAATTTTGAACTACATTAAAGTTGATGCCTCCCCTTTCCGCTTTTGGAGGTTCTCCCATTTTGATGCTACTTCAGCTGGCAAGGTATCTCTTTTTTGCCACCTATGCTCTCTATATGCATCTTGACGCCGCAATAAGGCTGATTTGACCTACTAATACCACCAGATTTTTGGCGTGTTTCTTCATTTTTTGCTTTCCTCACTTTTGAATTCGATGTTTCTGTAATGTTCTTTTAAAGATTACTATTAAATAATCACACGTCAATTGTCTTTCTGGTTGTTTAGATACTATGTTCTCAATACTTTTATATACATTTTCTATTCTTGCTTTACTTAGTTTCGGCCTACCCCCTCGTTCATGAGCTTGCTCTTCTGATTCAAATGAGCCAAGTTTAATCGTAATCCTTTTTGTGGTCATGGTATAAGCTTTTTATACCATCGTCATCTATTTCAATGCTTCCTAACCTGTCCTACCGTTTGTGAGACAAAATGCAGTAGTCTACAGTTAAGTGTGGGTTGTTTCGTTTCCAGGCTATTTTACCATTGAGATTTATTTGTGCATTGAGGCAAAACACAAGGGAGCTTATTATCAATAAAATAAGATACAAAGTTGGATGTTAATATTCGAACACAAGAACAACAGAACGACATTGAGCCATGGGAGTGCTTTTTTCTTCAAGAGAAAAAAAGAAGAAAAACAAGTTGAAACTAATTGCTACGACACGTTGTAATTCTGTTTTATAGGAATTACTTCTCGCTTCGACTACGCGGCCTTTTAACATCTTTATGTGTAACAAACTTATTGATGAAAGGGAACACACAGGCAGGCTCCACAATTCACTTTTTTGTCAACTCCATTCTCATGGAGAAGTAAGCTTAACCCGGAGAAAAACCTTTACAGTCAGCTATACCACTGCGACACATTTCATTGTTATCATATCAAAAACTACTTTTTTTTTCTTGCTTGTGTTCTAAAAACATTATTCGGCAGTGCGGCAGAATCATAGGCACCATGCCTGTGTAGCACACCAGAGAAACACCTAACTTGGCACAAAGCTTGCAAGTCATGGAAAAGGAAGCTTCGGGAGGTGCCATAGTGCCACCAGACATGAAGCAAGACGTGTGGAGGGACACGCTTCCAACGATCACCACAATCAAGCGACTCTACTGAACGAAAAGTAGAGACAATTTCGTGGCAACCTCTGTTTTAATTACCCTCGGGGCCCGGGGCTCCGAAGGTGACCAAAACAGCTGTTAAATCAGCACTTCTTTTCGTCTAATATAATGTCTCTTGAATTAAGTCATCGTTGGGGCCTGTCTATACCATTCAGATTTCACCTCTGGTTTCATCATGTTGCACCCTGAAGCTTTCTACCTCCATGACTTGCAAGTTTAGGAGCCTAACTTGAACCTCATACGGTTTTGCTCTAAGGCGTTACTTAATGCCAAAGTACTCTTCTTTTGCATTTTTGCTTTACTCTGGCTCGCCGCATACTTTCCGTAGTGGCCGAGTTGGCCCAAAGTTGCCACATGTCAACCGAAAAGCAAGAGGTCAAGCCTACATTTGACACGTTTTTTTTCCATTTAGGCTCAGGTTGCCATTTGAAAATCTACCAGCCAGAGGTCATGTGTAACTTTGATAGTTGTTTGGCGATTTTGGGCCGAGATACCTAACCTTTTGACGATGAAAATCAAGCTTGTCTCAACTTTGGCTGGTTTTTGCCATTTAATGACATGCAATTCCAGACAAAAAAGTAATTTTGACCCAAAAGACTGTGCTACTCAGGCAGGCAAAGTTTGTGACGTTAATTTTTATTCATTTTCATTCCCGCGCACACACCGTTGCACTGTCCAAGACGCAAATTGCCATCTCTCACCTATTTCCAACACAGGGTGGTTGTATAGCTTTCTCTACAACTATGGCGGATAATTCTGCCATCTCATACTTCAACGTCTCCATCATATGTTGTTGACGTGGCGTTTTAAGCGTCCAAGAGCTATAAATACACATAAAATAATTCTTCAAAAGGTTCCGGAATTAAAGTTTGAGATAAAATGCTGTTAATTTCCAATTGATAAAATGTATTTGTTCTCATTCAGATGCGCGTGAAACCTACGAAATACAGTTCCATCACGTATATTTTGGAATGTGGTATTTTAAAAGGCTGAAATTTTCTTTTTATTCGGAGCTGTTAGAACAAGTTCTCCAGGATTGTGTCCGGTACCAAAGACGTGTCGACACAAACCTACAGAAACCTCTGGACAGCTACCGCCATCTATAAGCGACGGCGGCAAGCACACAACCAGTCTGGTTGCCGTCGTCGCTCGTAGAAGCCGGTAACCTTTCCAGCTATCATAGAAGAATGAATGGCGCGTTGTTGAGAATTCATCGTAGGAAACGGCGCGAAAAACAGACGACGACGAAAAAGGAACACACGTGACGAGCGCAGCGCTCGTCACGTGTGTTTCTTCGTCCTCGTCTGTTTTTCGCGTTGTTTCCTACGCTCTTAATCAGTTTCGGTTTTGACTCAGGTTGGGTCGACCGCGTGCTTTTTCGGGGAAAGAAGACCGGGTGCGGAAGGAGCGGCGACGTAGGCAGCAGCGCGAATGGGTCAGCAACCAACGCGAAAACAGCTGTCGCCTCGACTTCCACTGCGTCCACCACTTCAGACTCTTTTGCGAAAGAAGAGCACATCGCTGGCCTGGATAGCCGCCGCCGAGAACGGAACCAGCGTTGTAAACGGCACCGGCGTGCCAACGCCATGGACAACGATCATGACACGGAGGCCAAACGCAAGCTCGAGGCTCGGCGACGACAGCCCTGCACGCCGGCTGAACAGTTTTCGCGTGCGACGGCGAGATTCCGGAGGGAGTTCGTGGAGAACCCGTTTGGCGTCACGTGCGGCGTGTGGGACCGACTCTGGTTCGCCGGAGACGTATGCACGAACGGCGGCGTGTCGGACAAGAAGAAGCGGTAAATGGGCGCGTGCGCGTTGCGTCAGTGTATCGAGTCGCCGGACGTCTACAAAGAACCGGCCTGCAGAACGTGCCGAATTTCCCTGCTTAAAGGCACGGTGCCCCGGTTCGTAACCGTGAAGGACTACAAGTGCCCGCCCGTACCGGATCACCTACCAAGGTTAAACGTGGCGGAGGAACGACTTGTGGCGCCTCGACGCCCGTTCATGAGCCTTCGGCGGTTGACGTTGTATAACAAAGAAAACCGGGGACAGTACGGTTGTCACATAACCAATTACTCAATCGTACCTTAATCCTTACATTTATAAATACTTAATTTTCACCATAGTTCAGCTTCGCTGGTCTTCCTTGACGAGAGTGGAAAGGCTGAAAGCATTTTTACACCAGGTAACTTATTTTAAAGAAAAAGATCAACCGCATTTTAAAGTAATATTTTATTTCCGTTTTCACTCCAACTATCTTTAAAATGCGTATTTAGAATTCTACGAAACTAAATACCACTCATTCACATATTGCTGTTGTATTAATATCATATCTCAAGACAATTATTGTACGATATTTTAAAAATCTCCATTTTGAGCATGATGCGAGAAGACTCGACTAAAATGAACCCTAGGAGACAGAAAATCTTAGCAATTTAACATTTAAATATGAGAAACAATTAGATGAACCTTCCGTTCTTTCCTCTGCGCGCTCGAGTCGAGTTCACTCAATGCAATTTCAAAGGCCCTGAGGTGCGGGAAGGAAGATGGTGAGCCTTATGACTCTGCTCCATGCTGGTTGCTTCCTCTCGGAGGTCCCTGATTATGACAGAGAGGCGACGAAATAAAGGGCTGGCTGGCTGTGAGCCTCCCTCAGAGCGTAATTAATAATGGGTTCAGCTAACCAGGACAGAGACGCAGTAACTCGAAGGTTTCTTGCCTGCCGTGAGGAAGGCAAACAACTTTTTGTTCATTTTTGATCATTCCACTGTGGAGAGCTCAAAACTTCTGCTGCGCTCTTGTATTCTGGGTTTTCAAAGGTTCACCGAAACCTAATATTTGCGCCTTGTGTTAACTACTAGTGAGAATATAAGTGCAGAGTAAATATTCATTAGCAACAAATTTTCTTAGTATTTGATTGAAGCACGTATTTCCACTAGGCGTTCTACGTCTCCCCGCATTCCGTTTAAGCTTTAATGTTTGAAAGTTTGGTGCCAACTGTAATATGAATATGTTTCGTTTTTTTTAAAGGTTTTCAACATTGCATCAACACATAGTATTTATTCACCTTGCGTAGATTAGATAATATATCAAAACTTACAGTCCAATGACTATGCTACTAAGATGTGTTTATTTGAAGATAACATTAAGCATCCAAAAATAAAAATATATGTAAATCCGACATTTCGTTTTGTTAGGCAAGATCTTTGCGAACATTTTCAGCAACTCTCCAGTAATGAACACCTTTGTAATGCGGTCTCTACACGGAGTTGGACAGTTAGAGCGCGCACCGGGGTTGTCAGAGTTGCAGATGCCCTGCTGTTGTGACCTTAAAGACCGACCATCAACAAAGTTTTCCGCAGAGTAAGAAAATCTTCCTCACCACACTTCCGATTTCGCCCCCTCCCACTGCTACCTTAATATCGAGGAACTCCTTTTGTCGCTTCATTAGGGGGCAGGATAAGCCGGGATCTTTCCTGGCTTATGCAGCCCCTAGATGCAGCAACACGAGGAGTCCCACGCCGTCAAGACAAGAGTGGGAGAGTGTAAAATATGGGAATTGGCGAAAGCGAATTTGTTGTTGTTTTTCTGGCTGAATATTTTTTGTATGTAATGCTTTAAGGTCCATATTTATATCACATATTTATTATAAGCATAAACAGAGTCTAGTTTACATTCTAATCACACTCTTCAACATTAAACGCAATATTGTAATGAGGTATTGATTAGTGACTGAAAGCACATGCCTATATGAATAAAATAATTCAGGCCTTACTAATCAAAATGTATCCAGGTGTAAACAAGATAACGTGCCCTATGTGTTAATGATTATAATTGGCTCATTATAAGTCCTGCGTCCCTGTGCTCATTGAACAGAAGGACACGCCACCGTAACATTATATGCTCGACCTAGTTGGAAAGAAGAGTTAGGCTTCAAAACGAAACCCAGCAACCACCCCAAGCAGAAAATTTAGCAGGTTTCTTAGGCTCTATCCATGTTGGTCTGTCCGCCTAGCCGCATATAAATAGCCGTTGGACCGCTCGCGGCCCCTCCTACCCTAATGCAAACTGGGCGAGGAACAAGAAAGGGGTGTTTTCAAACCTTCGGTGCTTCGAGGCTCAGACTTGTGGCCGTAGTGCTTAGGATGCATGTGCTACTTGGTTTTTCCTAGAAACATTTGCCCGCGGGAAGTTATAATGGTAGCAAGGATTCTCCCCTTTTTCTTTTGGTTCAACTCTTACACACAGTATCAGTTTATTTAATTTACTTGTTGTTGTACGAACATTGGAGTAAAAGACAGGAACTCTAGAAATACAAGTGTGTGTAGTTAGAACAATGGACGTGCGCTCCGAGATAAAATGCTCATGCTCTTTGTTTTCCGATCCTTTCGCCTATTTTGTTGCAACGCGTTGTTTTATTTTGTTCATATAACACGAGAAGCTTATAATATATGAAAATACGACCACACATTTAGAAAATCTCAATATAAAAAATAGGTTGTGCTTTTGTGGTGCTTTGCTGCAAACACCGTAATGTGTGACAGCATTTCCCCGTTTCTTCTACTGACGGCGCAAAACATTTTGGAAACAAGTTTAGGGCTCCAAATTCGGGTTCCGGAAAGTTTCAAAAAAGAGGCCGTATCTGGGCTGTTTTGGATAGGTTCAAATAGTTTCGGAGAGTTGTCAGTCCATGTGGGTGGGCCTTACATTTCTTTCTAACTGAAAAATGTATAAACCGTTCTACACTACTCAAAGTTTAATAAATACACCTTATTTATGAGAATTGATTGGTCTCAAGCACATTCAGAAACATGTAATATGTATTACCTGGTCTGCAGCCAGACGCGATAACTAAGGTGGTTTATATTTCATATTAGGCACATTTCTAGAATGTTGTTATTAAAAATCGTGATTCAAGGACGAGCCGGCACACGAACGTTCTTCTTATGACACCAACCTCTACCCGAAATAGGATTTCTTTATAGACAAATATATTCGGCCACAATATTTGCATTTAGTTATTATAACATTGCGTTTCTATAAATTCGTAAATGTTTCAACGTTCGTGAAGTCCAAACAGAAGAAAGGTAGGAAGGACGACGACGTACTTCGTTGCCAAATTACTAGACTAAACTAAGTTTTTTAATAGATAATCGGTTTATTCTACTGAAATAAACTGAGTAGACCAGATCCATGACGCTTTGTTTTGCCACGGTTTGTTTAGGTTGTCTAGAATATGGGAAGCGAAATCGTGTTTTTTCTGTCTCTAAATTAGCAAATCCTTACTTTGCAACAGTGTACAGAATAATGAATGGTGTAAGCTTCTTTCTGTTTTATTCAGTAAAAAAGAAATTAAGAGGTAAAAACTTTAATTTCAAAAATACTGTACACTTTTTCAGCGAGAATGAAACCAGAGTTCAATGTTTTGATCCTGTCGCAAAAGAAAATGCAATGGACCACAATATGTGCCAGTGCGATCTTGAACCCCTCTGGCAACTAGCTGTTTTGAAACTTGGTGTATGTTTTTAAAAAGCGCTACGACAATTAATTTTCAGTTCCACATACACTAAAATTATGTTTGCTGCTGATGTTTAGGAGAACAAGAGGAATCAGTATGAGGGACGATGAATAAAACTATCCGTACATATAAGATGCTTGTGCAACGCAAGACCTCCAGTCTGATAAATCAGTGCTCTCGTCACCATTAAATAAACCTCACTAAGCACAAAGGGAATTTTGTTTTGCGTGTCGGCCTAACTGGAGATCCCAATCTCGTCGGTTCTTTTAAGGTGTTTTCACAAATTGAATAGCATGCGAGCGTGGAATAAATTGAGAACATATCTAAACATCAGTTTTCGATTGGAGTAATAACGGAAGAACGTTTTACCTCAACTTTGGAAAGACCATCTAAGATAGATGCCTCTTGAGCAGAAGCTGCTGAATTTTATCGCTGAAGGAAACAGAGTTTACTATTCGTGTAGTCAGGTTTAACATATTCGAACACACGTAGCATTCGATGTTGCTATCTGCCACGTTTCTTTTTTTTTTGCGATGAGCAACGCTTCTAGGTGTGACCCAATAAAGTTTATTTGGAACATAGGACGCTCCTACATCCAAACGATGACCCGGCATGCCATACGAGAAAGTCGAAGGCTCTATAACGAGCGTGTCTTCTCAAAAGGCGACCGCTGCTACACCGGTGAAGTAATTTTCGTCCCGATGCCTGGCCGGTAAAAACGCACCACACTCTTTGAGACTGCAGTCAAGTGCATTGCTCCAGCGTACTTGCTTGTGTACTAACTTTTTATTTATGAACGTTTGCTGAACAACGTTAAAGAATTACCGGAGGACACTCCGGTCTGCTTGCGTGTAGGAAGGCGAAAGCAGTATAATCCCGCAGTAGAAATGTTTTCGAGTAATGTTTGAACACCTATTAATGCTCAGGACAACGTATAGGACGACGTCGAGGCCGATGTCTTAGAGATCGACATCAAGCACGACCTCTAGGACGACATTCCGGACGACGTCAAAGACGAAGTCTAGGACGACATTCCGGACGACGTCAAGGACGACGTCTAGGACGACATTCCGGACGACGTCGAGGACGACGTCTTGGACGACATTCCGGACGACGTCAAAGACGACGTCTAGGACGACATTCCGGATGACGTCTAGGACGACGTCTAGGACCACATTCCAGACGACTTCAAGGACGACGTCTAGGATGACATTCCGGACGACGTCAAAGACGATGTCTAGGACGACATTCGGACGACATCAAAGACGACATCTAGGACGACATTCCGGACGACGTCAAGGACGACGTCTAGGACGACATTCCGGACGACGTCAAGGACGACGTCTAGGACGACATTCCGGACGACGTCAAGGACGACGTCTAGGACGACATTCCGGACGACGTCCAAGGACGGCATCTAGGACAACAATCCGGACGACGTGAAAAGACGACGTCTAGGACGACATTCGGACGACGTCAAGGACGACGTCTAGGACGACATTCCGGACGACGTCAAGGACGACGTCTTGGACAACATTCCAGACGACGTCAATAACGACGTCTAGGACGACATTCCGAACGACGTCTGGTACGACATTCCAGACGACGCCAATGACGAAGTCTAGGACGACATTCGCGACGGCGTCAAAGACGACGTCGAGGACGACATTCCGGACGACGTCAAGGACGACATTCCGGACGACGTCAAGGATGACGTCTAGGACGACATTCTGGGACGACGTCAAAGACGACGTCTAGGACGACATTCCGGACGACGTCAAGGACGACGTCTAGGACGACATTCCGGACGACGTCAAGAACGGCGTCTAGGACGACATTCCGGACGGCGTCAAGGACGACATTCCGGACGACGTCAAGGACGACATTCCGGACGACGTCAAAGAATGACATCCGGACGACGTCAAGGACGACATCAAGACGAGCGTCTAGGACGACATTCCGGACGACGTCTAGGACGACATTCAGACGGCGTCAAGGACGACGTCTAGGACGACATTCCGACGACGTCAAGGACGACGTCTAGGACGACATTCCGGACGACATCAAAGACGACGTCTCAGGACGATATTCTCACGACGTCAAGGACGACGTCTAGGACGGTATTCCGGATGTGGTCAAGGACGATGTCTAGGACCGACATCTAGGAAGACATTCCGGACGACGTCAGGGACAATGTCTAGGACGACATTCGGGACGACCGTCCATGGACGATGTCTAGGACGACATCTAGGACGACATTCCGGACGACGTCAAGGACGACGTCTAGGACGACATTCCGACGACGTCAAGGACGACGTCAAGGACGACGACGTCTAGGGACGGCGTTTAGGACGACATTCCGGACGACGTCAAAGGAGACGTCTAGGACGACATTCCGGACGACAAAGACGACGTCTAGGACGACATTCCGGTGCACGACGTCAAGGACGACGTCTAGGACGACATTCCGGATGACGTCAAGGACGACGTCTAGGACAGACGTCTAGGACTGCTAGACCGACTTCGGACGTCGAGGACGAATTCTAGACGACGACGTCTTCGAGCGGACGACTCAGGACGGCGTCAAAGACGACGTCTAGGACGACATGTCCGGACGACGTCAAGGACGACGTCTAGGACGACATTCCGGACGACGTCTAGGACGACATTCCGGACGACGTCAAAGACGACGTCTAGGACGACATTCCGAACAACGTCTAGGATCGACATTCCGGACGACTTCAAGGACGACGTCTTGGACGACATTCCGGACGACGTCTAGGACGACATTCCGGATGACGTCTAGGACGACGTCTAGGACCAAGCATTCCAGACGACTTCAAGGACGACGTCTAGGATGACATTCGACGACGTCAAAGACGATGTCTAGGACGACATTCCGACGACGCCAAGGACGACGCCTTGGACGACATTCGGACGCACGCTCTATGGACGACATTCCGATGACGTCTAGGACGACGTCTAGGACCACATTCCAGACGACTTCAAGGACGACGTCTAGGATGACATTCCGGACGAGCCGCCAAAGCACGATGTCTAGGACGACATTCCGGACGACATCAAAGACGACATCTAGGACGACGATTCCGGACGACGTCAAGCGACGACGCCTAGGACGACATTCCGGACGACGTCAAGGACGACGTCTATGACGACATTCCGGACGACGTCTAGGACGACATTCCGACGACGTCTAGGACGACATTCTGGACGACGCCAAAGACGACGTCTAGGACGACATATCCGAACGACGTCTAGGACGACATTCCGGACGACTTCAAGGACGACGTCTTGACGACATTCCGGACGACGTCTAGGACGACATTCCGGATGACGTCTAGGACGACGTCTAGGACCACATTCCAGACGACTTCAAGGACGACGTCTAGGATGACATTCCGGACGACGACAAAGACGCATGTCTAGGACGACATTCGGACGACATCAAAGACGACATCTAGGATCGACATTCCGGACGACGTCAAGGACGACGTCTAGGACGACATTCCGGACGACGTCGTACGACGTCTATAACGACATTCCAGACGACGTCAAAGACAATGTCTAGGACGACATTCGACGGACGCTGCCAAGGACGACGCCTAGACGACGTCTAGGACTACATTCTGGATGACGTCAAGGACGACGTCTAGGACAACAATCCGGACGACGTAAAAGACGACGTCTAGGACGACATTCCGGACGAGCGTCAAGGACGGCGTACGCCTAGGACGTACATTCCGGACGACGCCAAGGACGACGTCCTCGGACAACATTTCCAGACGAGCGTCAATAACTGAGCGTCTAGGACGACATTCCGAACGACGTCTAGAACGACATTCCAGACGACGTCAAGGACATGACGTCTAGGACGACATTCCGGAACGATGACGTCTAGGACGACATTCCGGACGACGTCAAAGACGACGTCGAGGACGACATTCCGACGACGTCAAGGACGACATTCCGGACGACGTCAAGGATGACGTCTAGGACGACATTCGGGACGACGTCAAGGACGACGTCTAGGACGACATTCCGGACGACGTCCAAGGACGACGTCTAGGACGACATTCCGGACGAAGCGTCTAGGATGACGTCTAGGACGACATTCCGGACGACGTCAAGGACGACGATTCTGACGACGCCAAAGAATGACATTCCGGACGACGCCAAGGACGACGTCTAGGACGACATTCTGGACGACGCCAAAGACGACGACGTCTAGAACTGACATTCGGACGACGTCAAGGACGACGTCTAGGACGACATTCTGGACGAGCGCCAAGGACAACGTCTAGGACGACATCCCGGACGGCGTCAAAGACGACGTCCTACGACGACATTCAGCACGACGTCAAGGACGACGTCTAGGACGACATTCCGGATGTCGTCAAGGACGATGTCTAGGACGACGTCTAGGAAGACATTCCGACGACGCCAAGGACGATGTCTAGGACGACATTCGGACGACATCCAGGACGACGCCTAGGACGACATGTAGACGACATTCCGGACGACGTCAAGGACGACGTCTAGGACGACATTCCGGACAACGTCAAGGACGACGTCTAGGACGATGTTTAGGACGACATTCCTGGACGACGTCAAAGAAGACGTCTAGGACGACATTCCGGACGACGTCGAAGACGACGTCTAGGACGACATCTGGACGACGTCAAGGACGACGTGTAGGACGACATCTCCGGACGACGTCAAGGACGACGTCTAGGACGACGTCTAGGATTACATTCCGGACGACGCCAACGACGACGTCTAGGACGAAATTCCGACGACGTCAAAGATGACGCCTCAGGACGACATTCCGGACGACGTCAAGGACGACGTGCCTAGGACGACATTCCGGACGACGTCAAGGACGACGTCTAGGACGACATTCCGGACGACGTCAAGGACGACGTCTAGGGACGACATTCCGAATGACGTCTAGGACGACATTCCGGACGACGTCTAGGACGACATTCTGGACGACGTGAAGTTGACGACGTCTAGGACGACATTCGAACGACGTCTAGGACGACATATCCGACGACGTCAAGGACGACGTCTAGGACGACATTCCGGATGACGTCTAGGACGACATTCCGGACGACGTCAAATACGAAGTCTAGGACGACATTCCGGACAATGCCAAGGACGACGCTCTAGGACGACATTCAGGACGACGTCAAGGACGACGTCTAGGACGACATTCCTGACGACGTCAAAGACGACGTCTAGGACGACATTCCGGATGACGTCAGGACGACGTCTAGGACGACGTCTAGGACGACATTCCGAACGACGTCAAGGACAACGTCTAGGACGACATTCCGGACGACGTCAAGGACGACGTCTAGGACGATATTCTGGACGACGTCAAGGACGACGTCTAGGACGACATTCCGGACGACGTCAAGGACGCCGTCTAGGACGACATTCCGGACGACGTCTAGGACGACGTTCCGGACAACGTCAAGGGCGACTTCTAGGACAACATTCCGGACGACGTCAAAGACGACGTCTAGGACGATATTCCGGACGATGTCAAGGACGATGTCTAGGACGACGTGTAGGACGACAGTCCGGACGACGTCAAGGACGACGTCTAGGACGACATTCCGGACGATGTCAAGGACGACGTCTAGGACGACGTCTAAAACGACATTCCGGACGACATTCCGGACGACGTCAAGGACGACGTCTAGGACGATGTTCTTCCTTGGCGTCGCCCTTGATTGTGCGATTGAGTGGTGCGTGTTTGATTACGTATTTTTTATGGCCATCTTTCGGGCATAACGACGCCGCTTTTTGCTTAAAGGGACAATAGCGGCTTTTGCCTTTATAAGTCAAAAACATGGTTTTGGTTACACGGAAATATCGCAACCTCTGTAAAAATATATTGTTGACTTTAACCCTTCTAGGCAGTGGTCTAAATAAGAAAGTGAGATTTCGGACGCGTGCAGAACCTGACGGAGCCCGATCATTCATTCGCTGAGCTAACTATATGACTCAGGAAAGAACCGCCATGCACTTTCTTATACATTATATCGCTTCAGCAACATAAATATAGAAGACATGACGTCACGTAGCGAGCTCAAGGCTGCCAATTTTAGCAAACGGAGCGCTTATTTTTTTAAAGCCACGCGATTAGTTTTGAGTCGCCTACGAATGGCTAACAGCTCGTTGGCCAGTCACAAACTAGATACACGCTGAAATTGATTTCTAATATATAACCTCCGAGCATGTTCATGTATTCGCTCATATAGACAACGTTTTTGCAGCTTTGATGCATTGCATTTTGTTTGATTTCCGTCTGTTAGTACAAAGACTTCGGTAAAATGCATGGGCAAAATGAATATTTGCTGCATTCCTGTCTGTTCATGAGGATATCTGCGCTGTGTACGCGTACACGAGAAATAATATCATGCGGTTTTTTCAACGTCTAACTTGCAACTGAAAGCAGCATGCGGCTCAAAATTTATTGCGAATTAATATAAAGATATCTCAGTGCAGACTGAATTGAATAAAGGGACGCATCAGCGATAGTCTCTAGTTTTGTATTCCAAATAGCTTACATTCTGAACGCATTTAACGTCGGCGGGTGCGCATCCAAATCAACAAACAAATAGGCCACACAAACTAACGCGTAAAGCTCACCTGAAAAAAGATAATGCCCCCGACAGCATAAGAAAGGACGGGCGTAGCCTAATATCATCACGTTTCTAGCTGCGTTACGTCTCTTTTGTAGTTTTATCGGCTAAAAAAGCACTCCTATTATCTTCAGAGGAATAATAAGATGCTTGGGACTTTCCACACCCTCTCATTTCTTTTGGTTCTCAGTTACTAAATCAATGCCCCTCAATAAGTTACAATGCTGCTCATTAAGTTACAGCAAGAAAGATATTCGATTTTTTTTATAATATGTATGATCATGTTACAAATACTACCAATGAATTGTGGTTACGGTTTAGAGGTATAGTTCAGCACTGCATTCAGAAGTTTGTTCCTTTGCGTATAAGGAGAGTGAAAAAGTTTAACCATGTATTACATGTGACATTCTCCATTTGAAGCGTAAAATACGGCGAGTTCGTAAATTTGGTAATGGGAATAACATCTCGTCTATACCGTTTTTGCGCAGACAGTTGAGGTCTTCTGTTAAAATCGCTAAACACCGTTTATTTTTAACGTCACCTTGCATAACTTTCTTCTTAGTGATCCCCGAAAGCTTTGGAGGTTTTTGAAACGACAGAAATGTTCTTTCTCGGACATGAAACTGTGCAATATCCTAACAAATAACAAGCAGTTAATTTCAAATGCTTTCAACGAGTACTTCACGTCCATATTTACTGTGGAAACGGGAATAGTTCCAAGTTATGAGAGTTCTAGAATAATGATACCGGACATCAGCATTACTGAAGAAGGAGTTTTTGCGGCCCTCCTTAACCTTGACGTTAGGAAGAGCCACGGTCCCGACGACATTCCGAATGTTTTTTTTTTGTTCAGATACGCTGAATGGTCGGCAAAGTTTTTGCATTTGATTTTTTGCATAGTCTCAATACGGGAGACGTGCCTGATGAATGGAAAAAGGCTAGGGTGATACCAATATTTAAATCGGGTGACACTCAACGCGTCGAAAACTACAGACTTGTTTCACTTTTGTGTACGGCTAGTAAAGTTCTTGAATACTTCGTATTCAAACATCTTATAATATTTTTTGAGGACAGTATGTTTTTTTTTCGGTACGAACAGCATGGATTCAGACAGGGGTTTTTCCACTGTAACACAACTTGTTCATACGATACAAGAACTTGCGGTTGTCATTGATATCGGCGGACAGACAGATGTTATCTTTTTAGATTTTGCAAAAGCTTTTGATCGCGTCTCTTACGACAAACTACTGCATAAGTTACGCTACATCATCTGTAACGAGAACATATTACGATGGCTTGATTCATATCTTACTAACCGTGTGCAGTGTGTTAGTGTTGACTCTGTTTTTCCTCCGAGTCACCCGTTTTCTCGGGCGTGCCCCAAGGCTCGGTCCTTGGGCCGCTTTTGTTTTTAATTTTTATTAACGATTTAAAAATACACCACCCCAATGTACAAAGCAGATTTTTTGATGACGATTCTGTTTTATTTGCGAAGGTAAACAACCCGTCTGATCAAGAAGAATTAAATTATTGTCTATCTTTGGTACATGCATGGTGCATAAAATGGAATATGGTTCTGAACTGTAAAAAGTGCGTTCAAATGACCGCGACGCGGAAGAGCAACCCTTTGTTTTTTACATAATCTATCAATGGAGTACCACTTGAGACTGTTAAACAATATCATTACCTCAAAGTTTTAATTACCTCTGATTTGTCATGGAGTGCACATATTGAGTTTATAGCTCATAAAGCAATGCGGAAGCTCTGGTTCTTAAAACGAAATATTAACCTCTGTTCACCTGAAACTAAACTCTCTGCTTATAAAACCATCATAAGACCAATGCTAGAATATGCATGTATTGTATTGGACCCTCATACAAAGCTCTCAGTTGATATGTTAGAGACTGTGCAAAAAAAAAGCATTGGGGTTTGTGTACAATTGTTATGGTTTTATGTCATCCGTTTCAGATTTGTACCCAAGATCGGGATTGAGTGATTTAGTAACCCGGAGAAAAACGGAACGGCTGAAGTTTCTTTATAATATGATACAAGGTAATTTGCGACTGCGTCTCTGTGATTACCACTTCATTTAACGAAACAAGGCCCACAAGAGGCAAACACCAATTAACACTTGTCGAACCATTGTGTCGAAACACTTTGTTTAAAGCATCCTTTTTTCCTAGAACCACCTGTGAGTGGAATAAGCTTCCTGAAAGTTTTGTAAATTTGAGATCATTAGATACTTTTAGTGAAGCACTACTCTCGCACTTTGTTGAGTAGTGGCTCTGTCTGTTTGTTTGCACTGCTTCTGCTTGTTTTTCATTATTGTTTTTGTACACTTCCTGCCTGGGCGTTTTACAGAATGGTGGCAGTATTACCAAATAAATAAATAAATAACAAATGCCTACGTGCACATGAAGAAACAAGGCACTACCTAACACACTCTAGACGAAGTCTGCTCACCTTTCCTTTTTCATCGTTTAATGTCGGAGTACTCTGCGACCTTCGACTCAGTGATTGTTCGGGACTCCCAACCGAGGACTGCGGCAGCGCTGGCGTCCAACCAAACCCACCTAGAATAATGAAAGCCGTGAATTGTCTCCCCTACCCCAAAATACCATCGTGGCACTTGCATGATACAGACATTCCGGTAAAGCAGTACTTTACGGGAATGTCACCGGTTGTTTGACAGGAAAGTTACCAATTTTTTACTTGAATGTCAGCAGATTGTTTTTTACCAGAATGTCATCGGATTTTTGCTGGAAGTTTATTCCTGTAAAAATCTATTTGATTGGATTATGGGACTCTTTTTCACCTTCCAGTAAAGCCATAATTTGCCAGAAGATCACCAGAATAATAATAATAATGTCTTTATTATCTTTGAAAAAATACATGTGTGCGTGCTGGCCCATGAAAGCAAAGATGCTTGTATGTGAGACCAGGCAGGAACCAAAGTACCATGACACAGTGAACACTGGAGAAACAAAACAAACAAACAACAATAATGTAAGAATGTGGGCAACGAATACACACTAAGTAATTATATAATTATTATTGCGCGAGAGTGAGGCACCATTCTCTTACATTCCGTTTTACCGCACGAAAGGATGACAAGTTCAGCAAAGACTCTGGCAAACTGTTGAAAATTGGCCGGAATTTACCGTGTTTTTTTTTTTCTTTTTTTCGGAAGTCAATGGAAGGCACTTAGGCGGAAGCCTGTGAACCATGGTTGGTGTATGTTTACCAGATGCTGGACGATTCGGTAACAATTAAAGTGGTTAGTCCATATAGACCTGAGGGTTCTATGTATTTATTTAACAGGGTTGATACCAGTGAAACAATGTGCACAGCTGTAGACAAAAGCAATCAGACCAAATAGGAACAACCAAGTTCTTTGTCGCAAAAGATATCTTTCAAGGTACTCACAATGGCGCTGGGTAAATTCCTAGACGTACAGTAATAAAACCGCGCAGGAGTACCACACGGACACACACACGTACACTCTTAGTAGCACGTTTAGCGAAAACCACGAACGCGCGAAAGGAACATCCACCGCCGTTGAGAAATCACGGGCACAGATCACGATGTCGTCCCTGATGTCGTCGCTGCTGGTGCACCAGGCGGACATATACACACTGTCAGTATCACGCTTAGCGAAAACCACGACCGCGCAGAACGAACATCCGCCGCCGTTGAGAAATCTTGGGCACAGTCTTTTTCGCTCGCTGGATGCTTCTGAAGCCGGACGGACAAAAAGGCGTAAGAAACAGGTCACTGAAAGATATCTCCTTTTCATCTGTACACCCAGCTGCTCTGGAAGATACAGGTCGCACACATGAAACGAGAATTCGAGACTGAGCGTTCGTTCCTGGCCGGCCGTTGCTCGTTGACAAACAAAACAAACCGGCTTTCTAAAAAAAGTCAGCAAAACGACTTTTTTACGAACCTAATGCGAGGGAGAGAGTGTGCGTAAGTACTCGTCCTTGCGCACCCTCTCTGCGAGGCACCAAGGACGCCCAGCCCCCGCCTCGCTTCGGCTTCCCCTCCCTCGCGTCGGCTTTGAGTGAAGTTCGGTAAACAGGGAAGCGAGTCACCCGTTTCGGGTATGATTAAAACCGGGTCGTCTGGGAAACGAAAGTGGCTGACGGTGAGATTCCAACAAAATCTGGAAACCCGATGCCGGTGAAATTCCAGCGAAATCTCTTTGCCGCCAAATAATCTAGCACAGACTGGTAAACTGGTTTCGGATGAAAACGGGTAAAAGTGCCCACCTTTGTGGATTGTCAAAACAGTTCGCTTCACGCACTTCTTGAGGGTCGCAACGTCGTCCCGAGCTAAAGCTCGCACTCACGAGAATGCCGCCCATGTGGTCTCGTACCTGCTCTAGCCCCGACTTTTGCCTGTCGCAAATAGCAAGTTGCCGGTGATTGCTGCTCACCTTTTTGGATCGTCAAAATAGGTCGCTTCACCCACGTCTTGCAGGATTACAACGTCGTCTCGAGCTAAAACACGCACTCACGAGATTTCCACTGCATTGGCGGCCACCATTACAAACTCAGTCCCCCTGCTCGTCTTGGCTTCCTTGCCTTTAGCCGTTTCCCTTGCGTCGGCTTCCAGTGAAGTTCGGTGCCCGGCAAACGAGAGGGGCTTCCGGTAGGATTCCAGCGACGGGTAATCGAAATTGGTTCTGGCAAAACATTCACCGAAAGTGTGTTCCGGTAATATTTCCACCACAAACTGGTAAACGACGCCAGTTTCTGGTGAAAATGAGTGGAAATTAACTTGTTTCCACTGAATGTCATGGGAATTGTTTGCCGGACTTCAACCGAAAATGGCTCCGGTAAAACGTCCACCGAAATCTGGTAACTAAAATTGGTGGCCGATAATATTTCCACCAATAAACTGGTAAACTACGCTGGTTTCTGGTGAAAATGGGTCGAAATTAACCTGTTTCCACCGAATGTCACTGGAAGTTGTTGCCCGATTTTTCAATAGGGGCACGACCCATAGCCAATCGAACACGAGTTCTAGCCGAAGGTCGACGTAGCACACGTGTTTAACCGATGTATGTGCTCGATCTCAACAGGACGACGTTAAGAATTCTAGCGCGAGGGTTTGATCATTTTACCGCATGTACACTAACGTTTTAAACCCACTTGAGACGGTGATCAAAAGTCGGTTTATCGAAGTATTGCGCTGTGATTTTATTACGGAAATGCGGCTCTTTGGTAGTGGTTTGGAGTAAAGATATTAACGAATAAATTTAACTCGTTAAGCCAAAATAACGGAAGAATTGGCAGTTGTGTTGCTATGTCAAACGTTCTTGGTTTAGCCCTAGTTACCTCAAGGCATTTATTTTCGAACTGCGCCTCTAAGTCTCTTCACATCTCTCCACCCGATTGAATACACCCACTCCTTTCCAATGCATCGATTCAGTGATTCAATGACTCACTCACTTTTCCTGCCTGGTTAACCTGTGTCCTTGGAGTATTAGGAAGCACGGGCAGCGCATAAACTGAAATCATGTGTATTCCACATGACGTCATTTTTCCCGAAAGCTTTAGCGGAGAAACTGAATTGCTTTTGAGGTTACGTGACGTCAATTATCCCGCTAAATCTGGCTGGGAACCTGAATTTGCGTACAGGCCACATCACCACGTCACCTGGACGTTAAAACCAATTTGTGTATAGGTCACGTGGCATGAAGCTATGTGACTACAGTTTGCCAATTAAATTTAGCGGGGAAATGTGCGGTTTGGTTTTCTGAAGCTTTACTTCACCTAAAAATCTAGCTAACAAAAGTTTCAGGTTAAAAAAAAAGAAACGAGAGAACTGTTGTGGGCGATAAACGGTAGCCTTTGCAGACGATGTTATAACCGTGCTCGCCTAGTTGCTTATGGTGCTGACAGATGGGGCAGGTTGAGACACGGAAAAATGCGATGCGCCGACCGATCATCCCCTGACAAATAATGAGGGATTGCATTTCCATGTTTTTGTATTCAGTTTGTTGTATTTACAAATAAAATAATATATTGCCCTCGCATAGTTGTACATTAGAAACAAGCGCGCTGGAGTAGTGAAAAGCTTCGGAAGAGTGTGTGCTAGGCATGGTACCGGCGAGCTCGACGCTTCTGACAAATGTCGGCGATACATACAACCAGACGAGCACGGACATAACTATATAATTTGCGAAGGCTGCCTTACAGTTTCCTAAACTGCTATTTTTCTTTAACGAACCAGGTAAGCTTATTCGTGGACATTTTCGCACCAAGCTCCCGCCATTTAGCCGCACGTTCATAGTAAATCGTAGAGCGAGGCGCGTAGAAACCGATTTTTTTTGCAAACCCTTTCAAGTGGTTTCGATGCCGTAGCGCGCATGCATTTGATGGTGTTGTTCGAACCCCCGTCATCATTGGGTTTTATGGTCACTAATGCCATAAAAAACGCCTGATTCATGATTTGTTTCACGGCGTTCTTATCGCCGTATGTCGAGATCTGATTAAATCTGGAGCAATAATATTAAGCATAGAATTCGCGACGCCGGCGTTTCCTAAGCTCTGAGTGATTATAATGTGCCGACGTTGAATTTTCTGCGCGTAGGTCTTGTCTAGTGTGGTATATTCAAAACCTCCTTTTTGGAATATATGACGTGAAATCTTGCTGTTTTCACTTGAATTCTCATTTATGTAGCCCTCTTTGACCAGAGCCATATTCACAGAGGGTTCTTTCATTTCGTTCCTGTGCCATGGAGAAAAAAAATGCAATATTCTCACTGAGCGCGCGCGGAGCACATACTTTGACAAACCGCATGCCGTCAATAATGCATTATACCGGTAGGCAAAAAAAATAGAAACCCGGAATAATTGCTCCGTTTTAGCAACACTGGAGTGTGTCTCATACATCTTAAAAGTGTCCCCCTCTCTAGCCCATTGATAGCGATCGTAGGGTCATACCACATTAAGCGATTTGACGTTCCTTCATTTACAATGCCAAATTATGAAACCAAAATAACAAAGATCTAACGAGAAAATTAATTCGAGAATCTCAAATTTCTACAAACATTTTCGTTTCCTCAATTGATGAACCCTGTGACGTAACAACATACTTCAGACACTAATTTTGACGTCACGCCTTTTGCGGTTCTTCTCCTTGCGAACATTGAGCCGCTCTAGAAATTCCCGTCCCGCCTCTGTGTGGGACGGCGGAGGAGGAAGTAATGTTCAGAAAGCGAGGACAGGGTAGGAAATAGCGCCCTAAGGAGAAAGCATCCTTATCCTGTTATATCATGACTCGTTTATGAAGAGCAGCAATAGGGAAATTTCTAGAGGCAATTTTAATGCTTTATATTTCAAATGGCAAACTGAGATTTCGTGGACACGTCAGCGAGGAAGTCGTGGTACCTGCCACCAATCTTTTTGTATATAAAAACTCTACGCCCTCAATTTAGGCTGGAGAGCCCCCTAATTACTTAAATGGCAATCCACGACAGATGATTATCGCAGTCGAGTTCAATACTAAGAGAAAGTCATTTTTTTCTTGCGCAGGAGTTGAGATGACGACAGAACGACGCCGAGCTCCGATTCGTTTTGATTGAAAGGATTTGTGTATACTTCACTGCTAGATACCTTGAAGTCTACCCACTATTTCTTTTTCAATCAGCCAATAAGAGATCAGCGTTCCAACATCATCGCAACCCATGTGAAATAAGCAAAAGAACTTGCGCTGGGCATAGTAACAGAACCTGATGATGCGTCCAATCCACCCCTCCACCAATGTAGCACTAGCGCTCAGAAACAGACGCCAAAGTTCCAGGACTAACCGTTAACTTATTCAAAAGTGATAAACAAATTTCAAAAAGTTTCAATGTAAAAATAGCGGTTAATGAACCTCTTATAATACATGCACCTGAAGGAGGTTAGTTATAGAAATTAGGCAAAAATGGGCCCCATTTTCACATTGAACATTTTAGAAAATCAACTACAGTATACATTTTTACTAAGATAACATTTAGTTTTGAAACTTTGGCATCATGGTTCGGATTGGTAGCGCTGCATGGAGGCGGGGAACCAGCATTCGGCGATGCCTAGCATATTGTTTTGTTAAAGAATACACTGCACATTTTTTGGGGGAACACGTTGTATATTCGCTCCTATATTTTTGTTTTTGCAAGAAACTCAATGCTGTTATTTATTGGGCATTCCCGGCTCAGGTCTGGTTCGCGTATATTTTTATTTTGTTTATTATTCTTTATTTTATCATAAGAGTGAAATAAATCTGACAGTGCTATAAGTAGAAATCTCCAGAAGATAGCGCGTATATTTTATTTCGCAAATACTGTGAAATCCGCCGTTTAGATCAGAACCGGAAGTGTTTGGGGCTAGTTTCACACTTACGCCACCACGTTTCAACTCACGTGACAAGGCGCGAATACGTGATAACACACAGCAAGGCGCACGCTGCGACGCGATCGACGAGATGTAGTCCTCTTGGCTCGATCTGCAGTAGTCTTAGCCGACAACGTCTCCGCCGTCAAGACGGGGCTATTGAGGAAAAACTAAAAACAAAGAATCCCAAGAAAGTCTCGTTCCTCGGCGCCCGCTTTCCGTTCGGGTTGTCTGTTATGGCCTCGACGGACGCTGGCTCAAACACGACGATAATGGTCTCTCCACTTTAACCTGTTCATAAAACTGTTATTGCCACCGTTGAGTCACGAAACTAGTGTTGATAACGAGCAGTGCCAAAGCAACACGCTTATGGCAAGTGCGAAGTTTTACGTGAGGAGGCGCACCCAAAAAACGACATTAAAAACAATCAAGTCTCCGATTGAGAAGCATTGGAAACCGTGCTCGCGACAGGCTACCATAAGTCGTATATCGAGGAGCCATCTGGTGTCGCTGCCTGCAACTAAGGAGAAGAAATCACTTTATGTTGCAGCTGCGAAACGCGCGGTGTCCACGCGTCTTACTCCGGTGTACGCCTGTTGGTCTGCCGACCAGGTTAGTTGTCTCTATGTACTTTGAAGTCGACCAAAGCGACAATTCCTTGTATATGCCGGGGACGCAGACATTAAACATTTTCAAATCGCCACCACGATCTTAAACATCGTATTTATATATTTATGTATTTATTACCTATTATTCAACCGTCAGGACAGAAGCATTAGAGAGGGACTGCTAAGAAAACAAGCAAAATAGTGGAAAATGCAGAATTGGTAAATAACTAAATGCTTGTTTTGTAACACCTGAACTAAAGAAAAACATAATAAGCAATTGAGATACGTAATGCAGGTAGATGTTGCCATTCTTTCTTAACTCTAGGCATAAATTATGCAAGAAAAAAGGTTATAATGCCAATATGGCACGTCTATGTTGTGACGGGTATCCAGATGTGCGAAAACATTATGGTAGGGTATTCAGTTGATTACTGAGTACTCTAGTCTGGTGAACTATATTGTGATAAAGAACGATTAGAGCATTTGCGGTGATATGCTATACGGTGAAGAAGTAAAATGAGTTAATTAGTTTCGATTTGGACTTAACACAAAGGTACGGTTATAATTAGCGAAAATAAAACATGCGAATTTGTTCTAATTTAAATCAAATATGTTATCAATGTATGCGGTACCAAGATCAAACATCAACGGTGCACACTAACGCTTTGACAGCAACAAAATTATCTGAAATAGTTAGAAGAAAAAGTATAAGATAAATACCTGCAACTACATTGACGTTCGTAAAATTCTTGAATACATAAATATCGAGGGAATATTACAAGTCTAAAGCCTTTGTTTATGTTACAAAATCATCATGCTTGTAATTAACTAATGTTGCTACCTAACAGCCCATCAGTCAATATTATATAAAAATAAGCATCGCCACATACATTAGCAGTATCAATGCATGAGAGATTATTTTATGTATTCATATTTTTTCGTTGGCGATCAGTGATCAGAATGAGCTCCCCTTAACAGCGGTTTCTTGTCAGTTGTTTTATAGTTTTGTTCATGTACCGCTTCATAAAATGACACTTTAATGCATTATCATTCTTAAGTCATGTCTCATCGGTTGTGTGTCGTCTTATTAGATTTATTCTTGTTAACAAACTCGCACCATGTAACGCTTTATGCAACGTGAACTTTTTACTTGTGTTGATGTTTAGTCTATTGCTCTATTATGCACTTCGAATAACCAACACCTATAATAGCTAATAAGGAGTGATAGTAACTGAAATAAGTGGAAATAAATAAATTAGCACTTTTTGTTTTTCCTCCGTGAATTTATGTTTATCGGTTACATTTAGTCAGGATTGTGTTGGGTGTAGAATTATGCTGTAGATATAAATGTGACTTTATTTTCAACACCTGCACCGCCCTATAGTTTGTGAGGGTGATATTGACTGGCTGGACTTTTATCTGCTAGTTTTCGGTATTTAGGGTTGGTACTTTTGAACTGCCTTTAGTCGCAATATAACACAATAGGTATAAACTCTATGGACTATTCTTTCTTTCAACGTTTTTGTGAGCAATCGCGTGATTTACGTACCAATTGGTGCTTAAAAGTTCACTATATGTGAATTCATAAACGTTTTTTATCTTGCAAAATGAAAGTGTTAGTAGTGAAAATAAATTTAAGGCATTCCAGGATAGGAATTAGTGCATGATTGTGCACTAACAATAATCGAGGTAAAGCAGTACAATATGAAAACATTTTCACTATAATTTTTGTCGTACAATCGACTTGTGGTGCAACCTTTCTTGTCGTAAGTACAGAAAAATGGTGTTCATGCTATGTGTTTTTGAAACGGGCAGATGAATTACATACTGGGTATGTTTCATTTACAATTTATCAAACGGCAGGAAAAAAACTCAAACGGGTAATATCCTCCTTTAAATAGAACGTCCCATCCTTGCGCGCATACATAATGTTTTATCTCACCAATGATGTGTAAATATATTCCTCTAAATTCGATCAATATTCATTTGTGTGAAAGCATTTGGATTCTCTAGGTTACTGTGCTTCCCAACATCGCATTATTTTCTCGTTTCCAAACAATAGCAAATTCTTAAAAAAACGCTCAGAAAAAAAAAACAAATCTCACATAGGGTGAACGGTTTATAGTTCTCAAATTTTACCAGAGTGCTAAAGAAGATATCTCCTGCTCTTCATCATGGTACTTCTCAATATATCACTCCTCTCATGTCAAATTTTGTTTCTCGCAACCGAAACCTGTTTTGGCCTGCAATCTAGATTTGTCGCTCAATCCAGGCAACGTGCCTAAGCCAAAAGCGAAGCTAACTTTGAGGGAAGAGAGACTGTATGTATATTACCTGCCCGTGCTTGTACACGCGTGCGTCTTCGCGCACTTGTCGGCCGCCTTCTCGTAGACAAGCGACGCTAAGGTTCAAAGGCAGACGGACGCAGACTTCCATCTTCTGCCGGGTTCACACGCGATCCGCGTTTCAGATTTATATTTAAAGCCGGCCGAGGAGGGGTTCGAACGGAAGCGTAATGCGTCTGCGTTGGCGTGTGAAACGGTCGTTCAAAAACGTTAGACTCCGGCCCGACACGCGGTCTCCTCACATCCGTTTACCCGACCGTCCGCCCGTCGTTGGTGTGGTCGGGGACGCGAGCGGTTGCGTGACTCTCTGAGCACCGCTGGGTCACGAGTGGAACGAAAGAATGAACGCAGATAACCCGGAGAGCGTGTTGGTTTAATGTTCCCGTGAGGGTTTTTACGTTGAGAAACGCAATAAATACAACAGACACACCGTCGGTGTCTCCGTCGTCTTTTCTCGCTTGTCCCCTTATGATGACTTGCTCCAGCCCTCAGAGATGACAATTCATAAAGCTCCGAGAATTTATCTTGTATTATATCTAGTGTTTCGTGTTCTGGGTATATACCAATAAATGCCAGAAATAATTTATGAGCCGGTTCATTATAATAGAAGGAAATCGAAAATAAAAAAAAACCCGGATTACAGCGAATTGAAGAAATTAATTTAAAAAATCACGAATTTAAGCTCCGGCTCCACGGCTTCCGTGACGATGCATCTGCGTTGCTGTGCTTTTCTTTGTGTTTCATTTCTGAGGCGCGCCCGGTTCGTCCTTGAGCGCCCGGCCGGCTTTCGTGACGAAGCATCTGATATGACGCGACGCAGCCAATGAGAAGTCCGCTTGTGGGTGCCGTTTTTCAGCTACAGACGGTTACAGAAAACGCCGGCTTCGCTCCATGGGACAGTTAGGGCTTTCGCATTATTATAAATCATTCTTAACCTTATCAATAGCCGTAGTTACACTAGGAGAGAACGGCCAGGAAGAGCTTCAGCTGTCCCGCCTGCAGCGCGATCTTCCAATCTTTGACAGCACTTTGGCGTCACGTGCACGTCGGGCACGCGCGTGTAGACAAAGCGTGACGGAAGGCATGGAGTACGTACCGGTGGCCGTGCGTTCGACAGACACGTCATGCCCTTCTCACTCTACGAGTGACTATAGAATCATTGAGGTGCGTTTGAGGGTGAAAGGAATATTTAAATGTGAGAAAAACAAAACAGTTAATGCTGGCGTATTGCACTGTTTCTTCCAGAGTAGAGTCACTGACATATTTGAAACGACATGGATGTCCTTCAGTTCACGATAACCAGCAGGAGTTTGCAACCTCATAGAACGCTTCGGTGTCCTTGTGCCTTGAACACTGCAAGCGCAGTCACAGCGCTGTGGAAGGTAACAAGCGCGTGCTAAAGGTCGGGTATTCGAGAGAGACGCCCCGTCGTTCTCACCCTGTGAATTCCTAAATGTATGGCTCATTTGCTCTGGGCCTGTGTGTCTGAAAGCAGGGGCGCGCGCAAGTATCGTTCCTGAATACCACACATTATTTTAGAAGCTTCTAAATATCAAATATTGCTATATATACGACACTTTAGAAAGTCAAGACCTCGAACCTTACAGGGGTCACTGAGAAAGTCACTCATATGGATCTATGGTCAAAAGCTGTGATTTGGGCGGAAAGTTAATTTTAAAACGAAATGGGGTTATGTTGCTCAGGACCGAGGAATTTAAAATATGTTGGGTGTCACGTAATATGCATAAGTGAAAACTTTTTACTGGTTTTATAATTATTTGTTTATCGCAGTGAACGATCTCTGAATGCTCTTGCAAAATATTCCAATTTACGATAACCCACCAAAGCCTGTGTTCTCGTTTTTTCCTCCATGTTCCTCTTTCGTTATCGTAAATTCGACACCAACACGCGCAACCATCTGCAAAACATTCCAGCATGCTGTCTTTCTTTCAGAGCGCAGCTCTTCGGCGCTCGTTCACGTGGTTTCCGGCGTTGGCGTCGTCATCGCCGTCGGCGTAACCAAAGGAGGTGGAGAAGGAGGGGAGTGTATAAGGAAGAACTGTTTCCGTACTTTCCCTCCTCCTCCTCCTTATATAAATATTGTAATAAATATCATATATATAATATATATATATATATATATATATATATATATATATATATATATTATTTAGGAAGGAGCACGAGTGTCTATATTTTTACATATATATACATATATTTCCTCAAATTCTTTTAGCACGGTATTTTGCAGACTCAAAACACCTCAAGAACTTCGCTCTGATTTCGCATTGCAGAGGTTTGTAAATGTCTCATATTTTTCTTGTTTCCTGCTGGCGTTGATGGATATAAAAATAAATGACACATCATCTAAAATGGCGTCCATGTACTTGAAATTCAAGCCTAGATGACCACTTGGGCAGAAATGGATTGAGTGCTTTGAAAATTTGTTGCTCCTTTTCCTGTAAACCACAGTTATTATCTAAGTGAGGCGCGTTGCACGAGAAAGTGGTAGCGCGAAGTTATTTTCTCAGTAATAAAACAAAATATAGTTTTTTAATACCATGTTTGCACTTAAACAAATAATTTGGCAATAAAATATCTACGCCATACTTTTTACCTTTATGTAGTCGTTCTCATATATTGTTTTTGACACTATGTACTTGTTGACGACCTGAATCATCGTTCTCTATAGCAAAAAAACCAAAAAAAAACCGGACCGCATCGCTATTGTTTTACTCCTTGCAGGCGTTAGATGCAAAAGAAAACAACAGAAAACTGTGAAAATAAACCCGGGTTTCCAAATTGGAATTCCATCTGACACTGGTGACTGAGAATTACAAGCCGAGATTTGGAATGCGATGGAAATATAAATACTGTACAAGGGCGACAAATGGAATTAGCCTCCATTAGGGAAGCCTATATGCCTGCGGGTTGCCATTAGGGGGCGTCGAGCAAGCGGAGTACTTAGCGCGACGGCCCGGCATTAAAAACGGGATTTCTTATTGGGTGGGCCGTCATTCCGCATAACTGCATTCCCTTAATGGAGCTGATGATCCCGGGTGATGACAGTGTGCCTCACGGAAAGTCACAGGCTCGCACTGCTGATCTTACCTTCTGTTTGTTCTATTTTTTACGCGATGCTTGTTAATGTTGCACTCACAACAAGCTGCCGGAATTATTCTCATTTACTTGAAAAATTAGGTTTCTATAATATTGCTTGTTAAACGTGTTTATATTTTGTTGCTGTATTTTGAACTGTGTTGCAAAACAAAATTTGTTTGTATATTCAAGTTTACGTATCGTTCGGTGGTTGAAGATGTTTACTTCTTTCAGCTTACTGTATCGGTCTTCTGAATTAAAGCGCTTATAAATGTGTACTAATTGCTGCAGGTACAAATTTTCGTCCAACACCGGGCACATAGCATCTTCCTTTGGCCGACAAACGAAAATGGCAAAAACTTATTCTAAATTTTATTGTGAACTTAATGAAATGGAACACTCCTTGAACTTTGTAAATTGGTAATTATTTCGAGTTTTGCGCGCTCTAATTTAACGGCAACGAAAACAAACTGACCAAAGGGTTTGCTTTAATAATCTCATGCAGCCGTCATGTTCAGATTGTAAATTATGTGCAGACGTCTTTAAAACTAGAAGTTTACAGGCGATTCCTTACTTGTTTAAAACTGCGGTTTGCAGCAGTGCAAATGTTTTTCAAAGCGATATAAAGAGGAAGCTAATACTGATCTTCAGTCCGAAAAAAGCCATTCGGGAACGGTGCAGTCTGATATTATAGGCCGCCAGTGTAATTGCTATCACAGACAAATAATTATTCGACGACCTGTCATCCCGATGTTTAATTTCTAGACATATAAATCAGTATATAATTTAATTCTTAGTTCTCAATAAGCAATTGTGGCTAGAGTTGAAAGAAAAGACTTTTTAATATATCAAGGCCCGCATAACTTTGTCGTTCCTAAACTGAATGCAATGCCTCCAGGATATTCGCGGGCATAAGTCCCCAAGGTTTGTCTGAGGTCAGTTCGTAATTCATATTTTTTTCTTTATTTTGTTTTGCGGAAAGTTCCGCGTGGGGGCAGAGATAAAGTCTTGGTGCCTGACAGGGTCTCTGCCCCCCATTAGGAGGGCAGAGGCCCTGCCTGAGGCCCCCATAGCACCCTATGTTCGATAATATAAAATCAAGATATCTCGCTATATTATTTTAAATTTTTAAGGTTTGGTCGATCCCTTTCTTATTACTTTAATGATTATGCAGTAGGGGGTTAATTGTCTTGACAACTAGAAATGTATTCAAGTGCAGTGGAGTTGGTGATGTTGATATTTGCTGTAAGCTTTAATTCCAGGAAAAATAACACAGTAGGAAAAACAAGAAGGCGTATGAAGCCACGAAATTCATGTTGTCCTCTTCTTATATAAGTTCTATGTCTCAATTATTGTTTTTATTTCCACCTCTTTCTCAGGGTTTATCATAACATTAAACGCAGTGATTGAAGTATTAACATCGTGCATGACAGCACACTTAGGACCTTTCACTTATCTTCTCCACGTCTTAGGTCTTATTATGCTTATTTTGACATTGAATGCGTGAATCACGAATTTCATTTTTTTATATTGCACGGTCTTATTTGAAAATATAATAATATTCACGTCATTGGGACACCCATAGCTTTTGTAGATCGATTCTTTAAAAACATATTAATCAAAACCAAGGAGAAAAAATAGCCGCTCGTAATGAGCATGATCTATCGACTCCCATTGCCCCAAATAATTAATATGCTTCTTCTTCCACCTCTTGGGACAGTTGGAGGGCACCCAGGTGAGCGAGAGGATCATCAACTCCGATTAGGATTCCGTAATTTATTCAGGCCCGGATACGTATGTCCCCGTTTTAATTTACTTTGAAACGGACGACGCACAGACACACACAAGCACACAGACGTCGTTAGCACGCGCTAACTAATCCGCTTAGATCCTAGACACAATTGATTGCTAAAACAGCGTATTCCCTTCGACCTCGATCCTGTGACTTTCGCACGGTGCGTTTTCTATGGCTTTAATTACGTATATATACTGCATGAGATAAAAGAAGAGTGTAAAAAAAAAATATCGAAGAACGAATGACTACAGCTTACGCCGAAACTGCCGAGTTGTGCCGGAAATTATCAACCTTGCAAAGGATTTTCTTCCTACGAGCCAGTACAAGGGGCAAGAGGCCTTGATTCACGTGTTGTTTTACGCTGCTTCCTGAATAATTGCTACACATGGCTCAGCCGCAGGAGTGCCGGGAAATGGGCGGCCCTTCCCGTCTTACTCACGTGATGCCGGTTCGATTCCTGATACAATAAAGACGAGTGCGGGGTCCTTACCTGAAGACTTCTCCTGCTCTAATTGAAAATAAACGGCCGGGAGAGGCAAAGCAGCAGGTAAAGTGGACATGGCCACAGTTCCCCTCTCCTCTCTTTTCTGTAAAGTCTACGGATCACGTTTTCACCCGCGTGAGTACCAGCGTGTGCACACATTGAAGCAGAGGGCATGCACAGCGTTCTTGAGACGGTTCCGACCCAGCCTTAATATCCTTGTGCACCAAGGTGCTTGATAACCGTAATTGCATTTTCTTTGCGGGTATATTTTACGTGGCTGGAGGGACTGTGCAAGTAATACAATTTCCCCTGCCAGTTTTTTTTTTTTTAGTGCATGATTTATCTTGGTTTGCTTAATTTGTGAATTTCGTTAAATAAAGTATCGGAATTCGTGACTTGCGCACTGGTCTTCTCAAAATTAAACCATGAGATTTGAGCAGCATAAAAAGTCCTAAAGATTAACTGCCGCTTATAGATGCGAATTTGTGGATATCAATAGAACTTAACTTGGCCTTGACCTTAATATTTGTTTACGGATGAATGTAGCTAACATGAATTCAAAACCGGTGCACGTTTTGTCAGCTCTTGCTCATGAACGAATGTAAAATGCTCACGTCATTGATTTTTAGAGGTTTTATTAATTTGAACAAAATCATGTGCATTTAGTTCCGGGAAAGAAATCTGAGAGTTCATTTCTTAGAGCTACGTATGACGAGGCCAGAATAACATAAGAATCAAAATGTAGTTCCCATCGTGATACCGTTCATTACATTTGAGATGCTTAATGTCTTGGTCAGTCTCACGTCATATGATTTTTGGTGAAAATATATTGGCTTAGTGAATCGTGGTCTACATTAAGAAAACAAAATGCATCGGTCCCCGAAAGCTCTGTGGGAAGTAGGCGCAGTGTGGTCTCTTCCAATGCGCTAGTTGCGAGCCCCGCCGTCGAAATCACGTGCAATGTCGTTATTGAAAATTTACGACGATACTTAGAGATTGAGGGGGCTCGGTTAACATTTAGATAACCAAACCGGCAAGCAGAAATCGAATTTTGTGAATGAAGTCCGGCGTATGAAAACTTTTGCCAGCTATCATCCTGCTTCTATATTTTGCGTCCAAGCTGCCTGCTTCTAGAGACAGATATATGAATACTCCGGGCAAACTTCTAACGAAATATAAAAAAGTGTGTAAACATGAAAGGGCGCGTGTACGGTCACACCGAAGACGAAGTCTGAGATTCATTGGCGGGAGCTAGCGTTGTTGTGTACTAATTATTATTTTCGTTAAAGCCAAACAATTCCTAATGTTTATTGAGGAAACAAAAAAGCGCGTAAAATTTGTTTTAACTTTTGCAGTTTCTTGGAATCATATTAAATAAATATTCAGTGTTCCGTACTTTGTTGAAAAAATCCGCAGAAATTGCCAAATTTATCATCTTAAAAAATTAAAAAAATTGACTTTGATAGATTAATTTGTATATCACGTTAAATCAACGCCTGGCATTTGTTTTGCGCGGTTATTCGCAGCCCGGGTTTTGTCTGAGAAACATCTAGCTCTGTTAAGCAATATCGAAACAGAAGCTAAAAAAGACACAGATGCCACTTCGAAAATGTTATGTTTTATTTATCAAAAAATGTCAGGCTGTTACGTCAGCTCCATGTTTCTTGTTACTCAATTGTCAAAGATGTAGTAAAATATCAGCAGACCAGGTTAATGAAAGCTCATAAAATAATTAAACATTTCGCAATTTTTTAAATTTTTTACACTCTCTGCAGTATGGTGTTAGTTTGCAATTGCTGTGGTGTCATTAAACATGTTTTTTTATACAAGGCAACCGTTGTTGGTTGAGTCTTGACACTGCTTAATTAACCCTAATGAGTCTGCGTACTCCCGCTAAAAAAAGAAAAGACCAGCGTCTTACTCTCTCACGACGAGTGCCTTTTCATGATCTTCATTAATCTTGTGCCGTTGACACCAACCTCCACATAAAAACATATAAAAAATTGCTGAGAAAAGTATTGAAAATATAGCAAAAGAAGGGAAAATAAACTGCTCCGTAGTCGTGTGGTTTTTCTGTTTAATAAAGTGCATATTATTACATATCAGGCTGACATTCCCTTTCTTAAGTATCTGCCACCTAGATGTAAAAAAGCGGCAGGATGGCGTAAAGAAACCAACTAGCAAAGAGGGTTCTCTTTGATTACACTCTAACGGTCGTTATGTCGGGAAGTCTAGTAGGGAAGACATCGGGCTGTGCGTTCTCGTTAAACGAGATTGTGGAATAGGTTGTCTGGTTTCAGTTGAAATAGTCGACACCCCAACCCGGCGTTAGAAATAAAACGTCATAGGAGCGCCTGGTTATATCCCCCATATTAAATTGAAAAAAAAATTAAAATACTTAATTAATTGATGTCCCATTGCAGCGTACCGAACGTTTTGCTTGATTAATTCATTACGCCCTCCACCTTCATAAATATATATTATATATTTCTTGCCAGACATTATATTACGTCTGCCCGTAATGAGGCTTACCTTTATTTAGATGGTTTTATGTTTTGGCCAAATAAGTTCCCTGACTATATGGAAGGTGCTTCCTTATCTATTTAACAATATTGTTTTTCCCTAAAAGGTGGGTCACTCTTTTCTGGGTGCTCTCTTCACTCTGTATTTAAAGATATCACCGAAGTTAGACATTAAAATATTCATGACGATCCATTGGCTGATTAACTCAAACATGCCTAATTTACTATTTCAAGAATTGGTTTTATGAGTTATGTTCAAATTGCTGTTCTAAAGACAATCACTACTAATGGCTAAACTAATTTATACAATTTGCGAAATAGCAATTTTCTTTGAGATAATAATTCATACGTTTCCGCATGTTTCTCGGCAAATAAAAAAGAGCAGGCATAGAAGAGCGCCACAATATTTAACCTCTAAATATTTCGATGAGTGGCTTCCACTTTTTCGTTATCTATGCAGCGTCTGGTCGAAGCTTCCACCAACTACGCGCTGTCGAGATAAAGATGTGGCATTAAGAGTACGTCACTCTCGTTCCTTGGTAATGAGGCGCTCTTCCTGTGCGCTCCTTTCGAATTGCCGAAAAACATTCAAAAATTATCTCCAAATATATCAAAGATGATTGCCTTTTCGCGAATTGTATAAATTATTTAACCATGACTGATGATTGACTCTAAAACTGATATTTGAGCATGACTCATCAAACCAATATTTAAAATATTCATTACGCGATTTTACTTCATTATCGGACGGATCGTGATGAATAATTACCGCCTAATGTCCGCCGAGCCCGTTGAATACACAGTGGTAACAGCACCCATGTATGAGTCACCCACCTTTTTTCATGATGTGTCACATGCAAACATAAACACCCTCTATATATAAATACACCACAATAGTTTAGCTTGATAGGAGGAACTTGAGAAGAAACAATCGTGAAGCCTCAGAGCAGTACATGACGTTTCACTAATAGCGAGTTCGTTTCACACGCACTGGCACCGTTCAAGTTCTCTTCCAGAATGCATGGCACTCGCGGAGTATCGCAAGGAGAACTGGCCTCAAACAAACTTGCCAAATGCACCGAGTGCAGACTGATGCAGTCACCATCTACGTTGTAGAAAGAGTACCGACTTCAAACCGAAACTGTGTCCTTCCTGTTCGACGTGATGGGTGGGAATGCTAGAGTGCAGTCGCTGCGAACGCTTATCTCTAATTGTTGGTCGCTGCAACCTTTAGTTTATATTTTCGATGACTTCAAGCAACACGGCAGTCGTAGAGCTATTTACAGACGGCGTAAATTTCCGCCACCACTGACTACAAAGCAGCTGGTTGCGATCTTTCAATTCTTATAACCGCTTGCACTGGTGAAAACTGATGACGCGGTCCGCGCAGAAGCTTGAGCCGTTTGAGCATGATATAATGCGTGAACCATTGAAAAAGCTTCTAAAAAAGTAAAAAAATCACATTTCCGGAGGAAAAATTGCGGTACATAACAATTTTCATATTTAATACTAGATATACAAAACAAATATGCAAACATTCAAGAAAATATTAGAAACTTTTGGGTCTATCTACATGTATAAAAAGTAATCAACAAGTTCCTTCAATTATGTGCAACAATATAAATACTTAAAAATATATGTATAATAAATTTAGCCACTTTTTATGTCTGCTATAATTATATTGATTATAAGTGCCTTCTCTATGCCATATATTCACCTACCCGAAGTTACTGTATAAAAATGTGTATCTTTTGTTTCCCCAATCATTGTTTATTGTTTGTGAACCGCGGTTTTTTGTGATGGTGTTGAGCATTTTCAACTGGTAACGGTGCCACGTCAGGCAAAGGATATCTTTAGTTTGCCCGGTTATCGGATACTGCAAAGTCTGAATAAAAAAAACAAATAAATAATTTTCTCTCGCAAATTTTTCTTTTGTAAAGAGATATTATTTTGAAATTTAATTTTTTGAACAAATTTAAAAGTGGCGGAATATGAAGGTATAATATAGCATTTTAACACTTTGATACTGTATCCAGTTGAAATGGGAAAGTTATGTCTTGCGGTTTGTGTATATTCAAACTTTTTTGGAATATATTTCACAAAAAATCTTTAAACAAGTGGCGCCGATATTGGATCCACAAACAAGGTTTTAGCTGTATCTTCAGAATCATAATATCTATGGCTCCGAAATCCGGCTCTATCTCTAATAAGTAGGCGATCTATTTATCGTTCATTGCGCGTTATAGATCTGCATAAAGAATCTATGATTGTGGTGGTCTCAGATAACAGCATTCTAGTTTGAGTATGTGTCCGAGAGGTGTGGTTTTTAAGATGCAATAAAATGGCAAGGCGAGTTTCAACAGAAATGTAATATGCAAACAAACATTTTTTTTTTGGAATATGCACCTACATTTTTTTTGTAATTGTACTGCTGAAATTGTACGTGAAGACTTGGCTATGTTTTACGTTTGCCACCTTCTCTGTGCGGTGCGGTGTTGGAGGAATGTCCTTCTGCAAGTGCTCGCCTGCCAGACAGCCGAAATGTATTCGGGGATAGCATTCACTATTCGGACTAAATTGAGAAATATACGCAATACTTTTTATCCCAGAGGAAACCGGGAACGTTAGTTTGCTTCTATACTCTCTCATAAAATACATATGTCTCAAATTAAACGAAGCTGTGTGTTTATTATATGTGTGAATACAATGTCGTATTTTTAGTACCTACACTCTGAGATAGGCCAGCGCAGTCCACTTACCCGCAAAACGCTCAAAGCGCCAATCGCTTCGATCTACAAAATCAGATAAGCGGATGATGAGGCGGAACGATCTCGTTTAGACCTAAAAATGAAGACTGCGCTGTGGCATTACTTAATGCAAAGCGTCATGCTTGCATTGCATAATGCCACAGCGCGGACTTAATTTTGAAGTCTAAACAGATGTTCCGCCTCATCATTCGCTGAGTCTGAGTTCTGTAGATGGAAGCGATTGGCCTTTGAGCGTCTTGCGGTAAGCGAGACGCGCAGGCATTTCTTGGAGTGTAGATTTAGAGCACCAATATTCACGCGAAGGTATGCCGAACACATAAAATAACGTTTTGTAACAGCTACCGCTGACGTGAGCTGAGGTATTCGTTGCGACAAGCTATCGGATGTACACATCGCGACACTGTTAGCGCGAACACGGCATCGGCGCATTTTCGCATTTTCCTTCTAAATAGTATTTGCGAGCACGATATTTTATCGCTTACAATATAGAACTAAATCAGCTCTTTTCGTAGCAATAATAACTTGGATGAAATCCCTTGGTTTCAAAAGAGAAAAACTGGAAAAACCGACGATCAGCTTGTTCGCGCTAACAGTGTCGCGCTCTTTATCAATGAGAGGTCTCGTGAGCATACATGGAAATCGCGGTCGACAGCTGGGGGGGGGGAGGGGAGGCACTTTTTTCTTTTTGCAGAATGGATGCCACCCCGACTTCAATCGCATAACGATATTAGGAAGGGGCGGGGACCAGGTGACTGACATATATTCGAGGCGTACGCAACAGAAAAGGGACTGAAAATCGCGCACGATAAACTTCGGCCATCTCCATAGTTGGGAAATTAGTTATCTGAAAACCTGCTGATTAGCCATGATGGGGCTGACTGCTGTTTGATGTTGTTTATTTCAGTGTTTGTTTTCCAATCAAAGCTTAATTTGAAAGTTAGCGCTTGTGCTTTGTGCACTCCAGTATATCTTCTCCGTTTTTGTGCGCTGAGTCGATTTTATTATGTAATTTATCTACGCATTCCATTTCTGGCTCCGAATAAGGAATTTAAACGTGCATTCAACTCCAACTGCAAATTATGTGCACCAGCGTTTCCCCTCATAGCTTTTTATTCTGTTCGGTCCACGAGTCCTCGGGCAAAAACAAAGGAAAGCTGCCGTGGCTCTACTATCGTGCCTGGAGCGTTCAAAATGCTGCACAGAACTCACGTGATGTAGCATAATCAAAAGTTCTTTCAAAATTGAGGGCTGAACTTTACGCATCATTTATGTAAGCCGACTCAGAAATACCTTCGTTCATAGAACAATACCGAAATGCGAGAAGTCAATCTCACCTACAGGCGCACAAAGAACGAAATGTATACTAAAAATGCTCGGCATGCACCTACGCGCAGTCGACTCGTAAGCATGCACGGCGTTCGCCTACAAACGTTTTGAGAGCTCGGTTTCAAAATTTTGCCCTAATACTTTGTTTCGAAAGAGGGCGACCTCGGCTTTGCCAAGGGAAGGACCACTCACGTCGCTCTGACACATCGACGTAGCCACCCGCGCGGTCTGCGGTTCACATACTTGTCACGCAGCGACTTTGAAAATGTGTGTTCATCGTGTCTGAGCGTTACGAAACCCACTCGCGGTTGCTAGGCGGGAGATAATATTTTATACATACTCCCCGTACACCTCGGTTTGTCGTAAAAACATAAGATCCGAAAGCGGCCTATACATGACTTTTGGCGAAGTCAGTACAGAGGGTACGAAAATGTTAAGTGTAAATAACTAGCAGCTGATGTGAAAATATATATTTTTGATATAGCTCAACTTCTTAAATTAGCTAAATTGCATCTAAAATATTGATAACCGAGCAGCTATTTTTCTTAATTATTTGTCGGGCTACGTTGTGGAATACATGAAGCCCTCCACTTGAATATTCGCAAATTTGCACGTAATTTAATACGTTGACTTTACTCAAACTGCCAGTATTTATATTATGTAGCAGGGCTTACGGATCGTTTTTAGAAGTACAGCTTGTTTAAGGTTTTTATAGTTACTTTTTACGAAATTTAGGATCTCCTATTTCTGAAGCCAATAAGATTGACGATACAGTAATTATCAACCTGATGGGCAATTGATAGAAAGGGTTAGAACATAAGAATAAAATAGCGTTTAGTACATTGACGACGAAATGTTTCGAAACCGAAGGTTTTAACAAGTATGAATTAAGATATAATTACCTAAAGAAATATTACAACTACGAACAATATATCATGATATTTGGTATAAGTTTAGATCTTAGTTGTTTATTGTTTTGAGTACTAGTGCATAACAGTTTATTTTTCGTATTTTTAATGCGAGAAAAAATTGGTCTCGGTAAGAAGTTCGAGATTCTAACAAATATTAATATAAGCTAAAAATATACTGAATCCCTCTCAAAAAATAGTTTGTGCTGGCCCCTGTTACGTAAAATAAAACTAGTAAACTCTTTAAAAACAAGAACCAAAGTAAGAAAAAGAAATCAAACTGAGTTTTGGGCACATTTCGCCACGTGGCGCTGCCAAGTTTATTGTTTCTATAAAGCTGTTACTTCTTATTTCTTCAGCGCAGGTTATTTTTTCCCGTGAATTGGGCTATCACTTGTATATGCTACTAAAAATCTAAAGACGTACATTTGTTCCTCAATACATCTGGTCAAAATCGAGTGTAAGCACCCTATTAGGATATTACTGAAAAAGTATTACTCAACTCTGCGACAACGCGAGCTTCTAGAACTCATGTTGCGTGACTGCTTTTGCAACCCCTCACTGTCTGTTAAATTGTCTATTATGTAACGGTCCTTATTTTCTTCTGTGCTTGTTTTGAGTGTAGAATAATATCAATGTGTGTTTTTAGGTCAATATTCTTTCGTCGCGTTATTAAAAGGCTTTAAAGTGTTCGAAATATATTTTTTTGTGTCTGCCTCCATTCCATGCAATATTGTTTATCATGTCCATTTTTAATAGTGGAGAAGACACCCTGCTAAGCTGTTAGACACGGCTGTATTTCTCTCTAGTAAATTTAATTGAAAAAAAATATTACTTCAAAAATTGCACACCATCAGCGATTACATAATGATTCCCTAGAGCTATAAAAATCCACCAAAAATATAGACTCACACCAATATCGTTCCGGGACTTCTGCGTGCCCAAGGCTCGCTACAGTTTGATCCCAAACCTGTTTCTACGCTGTTTCTGGGACCTGGGTGAACTATTGTAGCACGCCTTTCGCAAGAATATTGTAATAGAAAAAAAGAATTCAAGCTTTGTTTTGTTGTTCCGCGATTTTTGCGACAAACAATTCAAGTTAATGATCAAGATGATAATCATCTAGGACACTGGACTCATCTGCAGTATATTCAGGGGATGCAAGGTATTCTCCGCAAGAAATATTAGGCCAATTAGCGCATATACCATTACCCTCAGTGAAATGGTATCTGGAAGAAACTAAGAACGAAAACAGCAATGGAAAACTGCTGGTATTGCGCTAGATTGAAACTTACACTGTAGAAAACAGCTTCTGCATAATACACGACAATGCACTCTGCGGCAAACATATTTGAGAGATGATTGTTTCTAATGCTGATATATTTTGATTGATAGACTCTAATAAAGGCCATATTGTGTAAAATATAAATTCAACAGGAATTGAACTCGCAATAACACCGAACGCGATATAAAAGGAACCTTGACAAGCACACTTAAGTTACATAAAAATAAACCTCGAGAACAAGGAACCCTCACTATAGCACAAGAAAATGTATCATTTACACCTTAATACTTATACACATGTGGGGAAGAATACTGAACTTAAACTATCATGCTTATTCCGGTGCCACATTGTTTCCTGCTCCTATTTGAAAGTGACGATGTTCACAACGCTGCATGTCCTACTAAAAACAAAAAAATGGCAACACTGCACACATAAATGCAACCTTTCAATAAGTGCCAGGTACCACTGAAAAAAAAACAAAAAATACTAGATTTCTTATCTTAATAAAACTACGGACCGCACAACGCTCAGTGTTTGCATAAATGTAGCGCTGGAGGTGCGAACCAGAACCAACAATTCAGAGCTTGCCTTTGTTTAATAGAAAAGTTCTGAGCACTTTTCTCGTATTTCTAACGAGAACTTGTCGTAATATGTCCGTGAATGCAAAGAGGTAAACGACGGCGGCTAGCGTCAACATATTCAGCTTCAACAATTGAGAAAGTATTTTATAACTTTTTAATCATATAACTTGAAGCACTCAGACTTTGGCATCTGGCCCAAATCGCCAGCGATGCATTTGGGTGTAGACTGAGTGCTCAGCGTTGAGTAGTTTAGTATTGAACTAAAAAAACAAAAAAAAACACTGGGAGTGGTTTTGCAGGAACATCCCGCTAAAGATAACCTAATTTATTATTGTGCACTACACCTGGCTCAATCATTTGAATTATACCTTTGTTAGGGGTAGTTAGAAGACTTTTAGGCACACCATATAAATTTAAAAAAATACATTACAACACGGGCATACAAAATCTTCTTCCGAAAAGGGCCAGTGGCGGATTTTCTCTAAATTAGATCGTAAGGAAAGCGACTAGTCAAGGAAGTTTGAGTGCTGGGTTTTCTACAAGATAAAGTATAATGTTGAATGAAGGATCCAGAACCTATTATTTGTGTTGGCTCGGAACGTGACAAAATTTGAAGGCCTTCAACATGAAGCTGGTTTTTCTTGGCTGATATGTACTACACGAGTTAGTTTAGAGTATAGTAGAAAAGTATCATCATAAACAAAAAAGGGACCTGCAGATGCCGAAACTTTGCTCTACATGGAAAAAAAAATCGCAGTCAACTTTTATTTTTAACAAAGAAATGGAAAAAAAAACTTTTTTGGGGGGATTGGATTGTGCCAATTTTATCAAATTTTCTCAGGACGAGCTACAGTCACAAGGAGCAATGGACAAACAGAAGTGAAAGACGGAAAGCTGTAACCTCCCTTTTTTGCAAAACTGAAGAGCACCTTTTAGAATACTTTAGGCGCTGAGCAAGTTGATGGACACGTATATTTGATTTCAACGCGACTCGCTAGTAAAAATGGAATGTCCATCTGTTTATCCTCTCCCGCTGTATTTATGTCGTCGTTTAGTTTTTTTTCTTTCCTTTTCTTTTTATTCAAGTGACAACTGCTGCCAGAGAAAGGACCCGCCCCAAAAGTTTTGAGGCGTACACAGGCTCAGGCAAGTAGTAGATGAGTAAACATACTTAAGAAGTGCACAAGCGGAACATAAAGGCGAGAGAACACAATCTTCTTGCAATGAGGTTGTCTTGGGAGAGGAACTTCTCCATTGGAGACTTGGAACAAGTCGTTTGCAAGTCATTTCAGTTTTGAAGCTTACTGCATCACACATTCCTTTTTTAAATTATTATTCTGACGTTCTGCTCTTGTCGACACTTTGAACTGTATTTTTATGCCTGTTGTCTGCGCAAGTGAATAAACCATGTGCTCTAAGGCAAAAGAAAATAAAAGAAAAGGAAAACGAAGCGGATCTTAAACCAGCAGACACATTTTCAAGGCGGAGTTAATAGATCACGTGTACTAAGTTAAGTAGCAATATAAAAAATGTTTAAGAAAACATGTAAAAAACATAAAACAAGGAGAAATGTATATAGTTTCCATGCTTGAAAACAAATTATAGTTATCCGCATTAGTTTTGTACTTTTCTACGATTAACTTTATTGTGGGTACGCAATATCATTCCTTCTAATTAATTAAATTTTTCGTAACGTTTTTAACAGCATTGACGAGCAGACGTTGTTTTGTTTCCGTGTTATCGTCTACTAAGGGGCACTGTAGAAAAGCAGAATAAAAGTAGGAGATATATAGCTATGACGGCAGGTAGCAATGTCGCAAAACTCATAAAAAAGACGTCCCAAGACTGCGCTTTAGTTTGATTCTTTCATGACTGGAAGAAAACTATGCAGATAAATAAGAAAAATGAAGCGTAAGGTTGCTCTAAGAAAACGAAAAACCACCAGAAACACTTTCTATGGGCAAATACACACAAAGTATTTTGTTTCAGTTATTTTTGCAAAAACTGGCAAAATAAAAAGGAAGAATGAAATCATTTTTATCATATTGTATACGTATGATTCACGAAACGCACATTTTCAGTTATTTGTGTAAAATTTCACTATGTATTTTTACAAGACCGTTTTCTGAATTGTTACTTTCTAGATTTTTTTTATGTGAAGAATGCTGTCTTTCATTCTAATCTGCTCGAGGGCTCGTCAAACTACCTGTAGATAGTTTTTCCCTCATTCCCTACAATAAGGGGAAAATAAAAAGATTAATTTTGTTTAATGTGCGGCCGGCAGCAAATGACAAAAAACGTGCGCACTGGTTAACACTCACTGATCTATATGGCATTTTGCTGGATCGCGGCTCTCTGCTCCGTGATTGCGGCCACTGGTAGTTCTGAATCAGGCGTGTTGGGCCTACCTATTGTCAGCCGATGAAGCGTTGCAGAGGTTGCGCAGGTTGCGTGCTGAAATACATGTTTTCTGCTCATCCGGCGTAATTCGCTGAATATTTTTAAGCCTTGTGTAAACGGCAGTTACTGCATTTGAGAACCCGTGATATTCTTCACAAAAGTGCAGCACCGCATAGAAAAAGGCACAACTCATCGAACGTTAGTCTCGCAGTCATGTAGCGTGATCAAAGGGCACGGCTTGGCACGCCTAAGTGTTGCGTCTCTGTGACTTCCCACGCTTGGATACCAATCAAGAATCGATGCCACGTGTAGTGTCAAACCTTTTGGAAAGTTTAGCGAAAGCAGCGTGCGTAAAGGTGTAATGGCGCATTCACGCTGGAAGCGGATCTGCATTCGCGAAGCGATTGCGCATGCGGTTCGCCAGCGACCCCGTTCTGACACACCGAGGGGCGGTCGGCGGTTTCTCGGCGATCACGCGTAATCTTTTGAGACTAGCGTTTGGCAACCCTGTTTCACAATCCAAAATCCACTTTAATCCACGATTCAAAGCCAAAATTTTTCTATTTTGGCATTTTTCTTAGGGATGTTCGATGCATCATGAGTTCCCGCAGCGAAAAAGAGACATGGACCCGCGAAACTTGCCTGCGATCCCCTTGACTTCGCCCACAAGCAAAAGCTCAGCTAGGCACGCCTTGCTGACTCACAAGAGGATGTCCCCGACCTTTTCTTCGAAGTGGACATTTCCCGCATAAATAGGCTGTGCTTGTTTTCGGGACAGAGGGCCAGTTTTCCACCCTCGTTGTTCGCTCTTATCATTTTCGAAGATAAGAGTGGTGGGGTGGACCTTGGTGTGGTGGAATGTGTTCTATGCTAGCCGGTCGTTGCTTCGTTGGTGGCGGACTCTCCTCTCGTCACTCGCACGTCGATCAGAGTCTACTGTTTGTTTGACATTAAGCTCAAATAAACGCCGTATGGATTACCTCTGCATCGTCTGGTACGTACACTTTATTTCTTGAGCATATTCCCTTTATTTTTTTTTTGTTAGTAGTAAACGTTACAGGTCGGCTAGCGCATTTATCCTGCCCGCTCCGCGGTAGTGCGTTGGCTACGCAATCAGGCGCACAATGTCTCTATCGGCATTCGTGGTGGTCATGCACGGTGTTGAAAACTTTCAATAGTTCACGCGACACTCTTAGTGGGTACAAAAGCTGACATTTTGGTCGATCAGGGGCGGGTTCCGACGTTCTACGGCCAGAGACTAACAAGGCAGCGAGCTTCGGGCTGTGGCACCCGGTACAATAAACAAACTCTTACCCGAACCAAATCACCGGTGCGAAGTCCGTTAAGATTACGAGTCAATTCTTTTCGCGGCGGATTCAAGTGACGGACGTGAACATCACGTTTCTCCGTTGATTTGTCTGCTGTAACGCTAAGACTACAGCGCCTTGGACGCCTCAGTGACCAGCGACAGGTGCCATCTTGTTTCGGAAGTCACTGACATCACGTCAGCGTCGCGTTGTGATTGGTCGCCGCTCTGCGGTTCGTGAAAGCGGTAGGAAGAAATCGGTCCCGAAGCGGTTGGCAAAAACGCGCTCCAACCGCTCGATCCTAGCCGCTTTGCGGTTGAGAACGCGCGGATCCGCTTCGCGTTTGCGTATCCGCTTCCAGTGTGAACGCGCCATAAGTGCCTTTGGAGCAGCGTCTTACTTTAATTGGACGACTGCTTTTGAAACTCGCAACACTCGCGGCTCAGAAACAAGTGCGATTTAGAGGCGTTCAAAACCTACCTCCCGTCCTGCGCTGCTCCACTGCGTAGCGATATTTGTGTTGCCATGTGACGTCAGTAATTCGAAAGCATATGGATAGATTAAAAAATGACTAGAAGTGCATAATTCCAACCAGTGAATATTATTTTCTTTACTCATAGCAACCACTCATCAGTTATAGCAACTCGCCAGAACAGCTGTACGATCCAGAACTCCGCGATCAATACTATGTATGGAGCAAAGACAAGTACGAGCGACACCGCTTTAATATTTTCCCGAAGGGTTAACGCAAGCACACGGTGTCGATTCTTGATCGGTATACAAGCGTGCGAAGATACAGAGACGCGGCTCTTCGGCGTGCCAATACATGACCCATAATCACGCGTCGCCTGACTGCCAGACTTGCGTTCGACAAGTAGTGCTTTTTTCCTACGATGCTGCGCCTTCGTAAAATCGTCCAAGGGGTTCAAAGACCGCTAGGACCATTTACACAGGGTTTTCAAAAGCTTCTTCGGCGAATGACAGCGAAAGAACAGAAAACGTGTCTTTCAGCACGTTTTCTCCAACGCTTCACCCGGCTAATTTCACGCAGGCCCAAGATGGCCGATTCTTGGACTTCTGGTGGCCGATCTTGCGCTGCCAACACCATAGCAGGGGTGCACACTTCAGCAGAATATCATAGAGATCAATGTGTTTACTCAAGAAGATATGAATAATATAGGTAAGCTGGGCTGTGCGCATGGAGCTTGAAGCACGATGGTCAGGCGCGCGATTGCACAAGCGTCGTCGTCTTTTTCGTCACAATAATATTGAAATACTAAAACACGTCTCACTTAAAAGTAAATAGAGCCTGTAAGTGTAAAGTCACTTGGATTTCGCTCCGAAAGGGTAATCGGTAAAAATTCGGTCGCGACATTTAAACGTCCAAAACACATAAATTTAGGAAGCCTATAATTTACACATACCATGACACAGGTATGAAGATTCTTGATTTTTTATATTTTTAAAGGCAACATCCTGTAATCGAGGCGTCGTCTCGAAATACCTGTAGCAGACGACGAACTCCCACTGAATGACTGACGTATGTTATCAAAAAACAGCTTGTATCGATTTTATAATGATACGACTTTGATCTTCTATGCCCATGGCAGGTCTAGAAATAGTTATCAGGTTTATGAAAGCCAATTGTTTTCGCGAGCGACAGGATAAACGTTCTGACGAAAAAGATCACACGTATGGAGATCTACTAAGAATAGGGTGAGGGAAGAATCAGCTTAATTTAAGACATCAAAGCAGTGTCAGGCCTCTCTTTTAGATTTCGCGATTGACGTACTTAGAATGAATGAGCAAATGGTTTGCCTTTAACATATCCGTTCGAGATCTCACATTTACTTTGCAGGCTAACAGTATGGCTGTATGTTTCGTACTTGCTTGTAACCATCACAATGAGAATCAAATCATGCTGATTCTTTCGTTTTGAGCAAAACATCATTAGCGAAAGAACTGGTTAAAACGATCAGGTACGTGGATATCTCTTTCGGACAGTTTGTTTATTCACATAAATATGCACCGAAGCCACTTCTTTGGAGCAATCATTTCTTGAAACGTGTACTAGCCTGCCCTTTGACTTACACTTCACGTCGTTGTCGTAAGATTATTTCAATGACGTGATTCGAGTTCAAAACGTTTTTCTCCCTTCTAAAATATTGCGAAAGCCACCAGGGATAGGCGTTCGCCCTCTCACCGCAACTCCCCTCAAACGTCGATCGAAGGCTGTACGCGGGTGCTCTCCGCTTCCAAAATCTCACAGAATGTTGACCCTGAGAATAGAAGTTTTGTCGGTCGTCACTAAGCTGAATTCAACGCACTCGCGTTTTGTATCAGAAAGGACCCCGGGACTGAGTGGACCCACAATATTTATCGTCATTTCGACTGCTAGTAATGGAAAACCAGCTGTAAAACTTCATTCTGGATTGTTATCATCGTTTTATGGCACTGCGACGACCGAAAAGGTATTCATGAGTAAACATTGGGAAAAAGCAATGCTTATAAAAAAATTTTTTTTTACTAGGCACATTTTTTACTTTTACTAGACCTCGCTTTGAGCCCCCACGCGCCCAGCCCCCATAAAGCGGCCCTAGCAACGGTTTGTTTGGAGAATAGCGTCATGGTGTAACGTCATCAGTTATGGGCTTGATGTTGCACATAGAAACTGTTGTCCCTCTTGGTGATGAAGTGCAAAGCAGCAGGATTGGACATTGCTTTATACTGACCCTCAGGTTGACACGGGTAAAGCGTACGCAAACTTTAATTTCAAGTGTACAAGGTGGTGCTTTATTCATTGATGAAGATGTTCGAATGATCTCAGCGACGTTTCTGGGGTCTTAGTATGATTCAGTGTTGAAGATATAACACTTTTTCGAACTTGGTATACATCTTCTTAATTCTTAGCTGCGGTCTTTTTTTAATAAATGCACTAGTGATTGGCACTGAAATCTTCATGATCAAAACTATAATCATTCAGAATAAACAATAGAAAATACTACTCATTGTACTTTTTTTTCTAATAAGACAAGAAAATAAAGTGCGTAAGGTATTAACCTCATGTGTAGATCCTCTTGTATAACACATCACAACGTACAATACATCCAAATTGAGCAAACAAACGTGTCATCATCCTTTCCCACAATATTGCCAACACTACGCTTTCACATTCTTATTTCGGAAATTGAAAGCGTAATCCCAATGTTTTATTAACATAACATTTTGAGGCGAACTTTATATATATATATATATATATATATATATATATATATATATATATATATATATATATATATATATATATATATATATATATATATATATATATATATATATGAACTCGACAATGATATGATGCTTTCTATCTACAGTATCGCAGCTGAAAACAGATTGTGCAAACAGCAGCTCCGTCGAGGTGAACTACTTTCGAGCAACTAACTGAAGGAAAGTTACTATATTACTTTCGAAGCTCGAATAAATATTATGATAGACAATGACCGGCATTGCTACAGAATACAGCTTTTTACATTATATAACGCGCACACTAGATTATAAAGAGCCCACATTAACTGTTGCTGTGGTCACTACTTCGTTAATAAAATGAAGGTGTAGATACGTGTTTAAAAAAAAACGAATTTTTTTGTATTCTTATATTTCGAACTATCAGCAAAAAAATAAATATTTGTCCATCTCGCTGGTTTTAAATTCGAGTAATTATAAAACGCATGACTTAGGAAATATTTAAAGGTAATCACATTCACAAGTGCTTTCTGAGAGGTGTTGTTTCCTCTTTTGACAATTTAATTGTAGTTTTACTGGTCTTTACAGTAATTTATATGGATTTTTAAAATACATGTGCCCTCATTAAATCAAAATCATTACAATCGGAAATTTATGTTTCTTTTAAACACTACAACTCTTTGTTACAATTTATTCTACTTAATATTTTTACGCTTAAAAAAACTGGGGAGAGAATAAAATTAATGTTCGAGCAGAGACAACAAACAATTTAGATGCCTGGTAAAACTTGGCTGAACAAAACAAAACAAGCAGTAAAGTCAATAGAAAAAGCGAGGAAGCTCGAAAGTTTGCTGGAGCAATTTCGGCGGGCTCCATCCGTGAAGTCATATAGTCAGCATTGATTCTCTGTCTGCTGTACTGGCGTAAAGCCGGACCACTTATTTTGTTTTATGAATGTTGCCGTCGTCTACGTTTATTCGATAACACGAAAGACGTATTTACCTTCAATACTCGTCCGGGCTGCCACAGCAGTGGTGCCAGAACTCGGCTTTCGATTTGCTTTATACGTGCCTCTTTTTCCAAGTTTTTATATATTTTGAGAACCCAGGATAACGTTTGTCAACTGAGAGAAAAAAATCTTAGGTATATTTCAGCATGGCGCCTTTCAATTCTTCCTCGCGTTTTGTCGTCTACTTTGAGACGTCTAGTACAGGAAGAAAAATTGTTCGAGGTGACTCTATGCCAAGGCCACAACCCGCGACAGTACAGACTGTCTATAGTTTTCGTTGACTTGATTGTATTATAGTCCTTTCTCATATATTTTCTTCTTAAAACTTCTGACACCTCTTTCTGTTGCGGCAAGTCTAGTTTTTTTGTTTGAAAAGACGCAGGTGTCGTCAAGGTTCAATATTGTTTCTGAGCTCTTGCCTCTTCCATCTTTTTCTCTTACACTTTTTATTTGTTCACGTGGTGACTCAAAACGGAGAAAGATATAGCTACGGTGCTATGATGGAGAGAGAGAAAAAAAGCAGATAATTCCCAATCTGATCGATAAGAACTTCGGCAACTTCGTTTTGTCTCGACATTTTTGTTTGGTACATAGAACAGTGCAAGCAGCCCTCTTCGATGTGACGGTAATGGTATTGTGCTCTTGCTAAATACCATTCGCGGCGTTGCTGCTCTGATGATATTTAGACCCTGAGGACACTTTCAGCGCCGCAGGTCGAAGGGACATTTCGTAAACTTGGTGAAAGAACGCACCTGAACGTGACATCTGGGAAAGATGAGATGTACAGGTATAGTTTAGGGCATCGTTTTCTACTTTCCCGTTTCCTGTCATTATTCAAATAACTTGAGATGGCGTGGAGGTAATTATTACCTCGGTTACCAACGGTGAAAAGCACTATGCCTATAAGCACAAATGGGTGCTTTTGCTTATCTTCAGTGTCAATGATTTGCGCACACTTTTTACGAAATTACTCTTTCTACATGCTTAAATTAAGAACAGGTGGCTACTTTTGTTTTCTTGCTTCTGGAGCGGTTGGAGGTTTCTGGTTTGACACACAACGTAGAGTTTCGCGGTAAAGGAAATATATCTGGTTTTGAAGGATGCCTTTCATGCAGTCAAAATTCAAATTTAAATTCACTTTCAGCTTTCAAGGTGTATTTTGGTTCAACAGGTGAAACGCCAAATAGCAAGTTGGTTCTTCACCTATGCAAATACTCGCTGAAAACAAAAATGTTGGCAGAAAATTTAGGTGTCAATGCCAGCGGGCTGTCAAATGCTATTTATTCTGGTAATTCAATCTTCAAGTTGGCTCTTTACCTAAATAAATACTCGCTGAAAACAAAATAGTTGGTCACTGCGTCAATATAGTCACGTCACTGCGTCAATTCGACTCAAATTAAAAGCGTCAGTATGATTCGTTAGCGTTGTTGACACCGTGACGTCACGTGACATCACGGTACGCTTCAACTCGTCAAGGTGCAATCCTGCAGCTTGTTTTCAAGCGCCTCTTGTCACAAATGCATTGTTTGGGGCAAAATAAATTGATTTTTATTTTATTTGACTTCACACCACGAATAACGTGACGTGGTGAAGTACTTGATCGTGTTAAGGCTGAGTAGAGTACTCGAGTTCGTCACAATGAGCTTCTGCAAAGTTTCGGGTAATGATGGCTTGTGCTCAATTAAAGATGATAATAACCGAAATTTTACAAAGTCTGCAACCCAACCGATGCTCTATGTTTTGCCATCCCCTGCGCATGAGTGTGACCAACGCTGACGGTATATAATTAGCGTCATATCACATGGCGTTATAATCGTAAAATAAAAATGGGAAAGTCATTTTATTGTGAAAGCATTTAAGATTTCATGGAGTGAAGCCAGCGGCGTTTGTAACCGCAAATGAAAAAAAAAAAAAACACGCTAAGAAATGTTCATTTTCCCATTGGCTGAGCGAAACGGCTCCTAAATGGCGGCCGCTTCACGACAGCGCGCAATCGGCCGCCGCTCTCCTCTCAGGCTTTGCCGGAAAAGGGGGGGTGGGGACGTCTTTCTGAAATAGCGTCCCATCTGAGGAGCTCGGTGAAAGAAAGCACTGCACACTGCAAAGGCTGGGCCGCGCAGAGCGTCTTGAGACGCGGAAAGAGTCCCGCTCAGCTCGTGCGCTGGCTTTGCCAGTGCTTTGTTCCTCCCTGTCTCAGCTGAGACGCTGTTTCTAGCTAAGTCGGCCCTGCTCCTCTCGACGCCGAGGAAGGGTGCCTCCTGAGGCATTTACATCGTCGGCGGCTGCAACCTAAGCAGTAGCGAAACGTGGGCATTCATGCCAGTACACCACATACGAACTATGGGAGCAGAAGAACGACATTTATGCTTTCGCATTCACGACTCATAAAAGTAATTAGCTGCCCCGGAATACGTTTTTGTTTTTTGCGTCTGCCATTGCGTGGAGAAGAAACATAATGGGGCTTCTCGCAGGTCACCTACATCAGTGATTAGTTCTTAGCTGCATTAACTGAGAAAAGCAAAAAATTGCTGCACGACCAATTTTACATGTACAGATTACTCAGAACGCAAACATGCTTCCTTTTTGCTAAAGTGCTTCAGAAAAGTTGCTCTCCGTGAATATGTGGATTGGAATGACTAAATGTGAATTATCAATTCGACGTCCCATAGAACTACACCTCAGTGACTTCACAGGCGCAACCGAACGTTGGCATTTGCTCTAATGTCTCACGGGAGGGCCGCTCTCACTCTCGTCTCCAAGCTTTCACGTGCTCCGCATTTTGTTTAAACTTCACAGTTTCTGGGTACAAAGTAAGGGCAATAAAATATTTTTGTTCACAGGTGGCACAAATATACTTGTCGAAGTAACGCCCCCAAACAGAGGAGGGTCAAGGGCCCCTCACGAATAAAAAAAACAAGAATTCCTCAGAGGAGCAACGAAAAAAATAGGAGAAAGGGAAAGATGAAAAGAACACAAGTTTTGTATACAACTGTGAAAAAAGGAACTCCCTCGCCGCCATCATTTTGCGACTCAAACGACCCCCATCAGCCAGAAATTTTTGCCACCTGCCTGAGTTGTGGAAACCTGGTCAGCGCGACTCTTCACCTGCATTGCCTGTTCGGAGTTCGCCGGCTTTTCTTGAGTTTTTACTTCATTGGCGTGTTCAGGAAGCTTACCCTTTGTGTTTTATCTTCCACTTAAGAAGCAATTAATTCGAAGATGCAAGCGAGCTGGACAAGAATTACAAAAATGATCCACGGAGAAGGGGAACAATGGGAACAACAGACAAATACAAATCTATAAACACAGCTAGGTGACAGTTGCGCGACCGAAAAATATCCGCTTGGTCCTGGTATCGAACCAGGGACCTCTGTATTTTCAGTGGAGAGCTCTACCAACTGAGCTAACCAGGAGTTAGACAGAAGTACAGTCGGCCGTAAAAAAGATTGACACAAGCGAGGCGATGGCCTGGCCGGCGATAAGGCGACACAGGGCGCTTCAATAGCGTAAGCAGGCTGGGGTCGCGATTGCCGGATTCGTCCTCTCTTGGATGCACGAGGGACGTCGACACACCGTTCCCAAAGCGCGCTTTCAAAACAACACAGCCTGACTGCGTCACTGCGCTCATGTGTTCTGTTTTTGCTTGCTCGGGGAGAACAGCGCTATCCTTTTTTTATCAGTGCCTACCGTCACAAACGACGCCGTAATAAACGGAGCTGCCGTGATAAACAGGCTGCACGTAAAAAAACAAAAAAGAGGAATTGCTACAAACGATAATTACCTCTCTCTCGAAGCACCCCTGCGATTCAAAAGTAGGAACGTTCCGACCACTCTCGTTCCCCGTGTTATAGCGAAATATAGCGCCGCGTGTGGCGCTTTCCACCGCACCGGCCACGAATCACTTGTGTCAATCTTTTTTGCGGCCGACTGTACAGGTGTCACAAGAAAATTTACACGGTCTTTTTGCGCAAAAATAAACTGAGGCATCGCCCGACGCTCATTCTCGCGCCGAAGGTAGTGCTACAAGTCACAACCAGATGCCAAAGTTTCAGCCCGATCCGATAACTTAATCAAAAGTTGCAAGTGATCTTCTGAAAATTTCAATGGGAAAATGGCGCCCATTTTTGCCCGTTTTCGGTTTCTGGTGCCATAGAGCCCCATGTGTTTGAAAGCTCCGTCAGCCGCCATTTTCCGATTGAAATTTTCAGAAAATTACTTATAACTTTTGATTAAGTTATCGGATCCGGGCTGAAACAGTGGCATCTGGTTGTGACCTCTGGCGCTACCTTTGGGCGGACAAGAGCGTTCGGCGATGTCTGACTATTTTGCGATAAAAAAAGACCGTGTAATACTTTCCTTCATCGACAACCTGTATATCAAACAGATTTTATCAGCTGCCACTATTCTAAGGCCAACAATGGTGAAGTGCCGGCATTTTGGAGGTTATGATAATAAAGCATATAATGATGTTGCAAGCAAGCTGGACAAGAATGACGAAAATAATCCCTGGGAAGGGGAATAAGGGGGACAACAGAAAAACACGGTCATTATTATCGTTATTTATTATTATTATTATAGTGTCTACAACGTCAGCACCTTTGCATTAATGGCATTATCATCATAAGCCGAAATGCAGGTCATCTACTCCCTGCTGATGTTAGACAGGCGGCAGCTGATTAAACCCGTCTGCTCTACTTTACTGATGTCTAGCTCTAGTATGCTGAGTTGTTGGAGTGCTCCACTGGAAATGAAGACGTTTTAGTACGTTGCAGGGCTGGGCAGTATCGCGATACAAATGTATCGCAACAGTATCTTAGAGATGCTATCGAGTATCTGTACTTCCTCTATCGAGATACATTTCAAAAATGTATTTGTATCTCAGTAGTGAAATACATTTACAATGCATCGCTTTTATCGCAATACTTTGCTAGTCTAAAGAATCTCGTTACATTTGTTAGCGTGTTTCTACGACCGTTTAAAAGATAAAGCCATGTTTGGTGCAAGGTTCTTCAGAATTTATAATATGAACCTGCCCTGTAACATGACCCATCGTAGTCACTGTGAGAATCGGCCCCACCATCGCCGTGAATGGACGCGGGAACGGGACTGAGTTTCGTTTTCTTTTCTGTGCGTGTTTGCGTTTCCACGTGTGTAGCTATGTCTGGGTGGACTGGCGTACGCTCGTGCGGGCTGGTGCGGGGGACATTTGAGGAGAAGGAAGAAGATTAGGGGACGCACGAGGGTGACCTTTTGTATGAATTCGGGAAATAGCTTCGCTTGTAGGATAGACGTATTTTCTTTTCCCTTATCCGCGGAGTCCTGGCTGTTTTACTCTTTTCCGTCGGCGACCATCAGCGGCCTCCGTCGTCGGGCCGCGGCGCAATCACGAAGAAGGAACATCATTGCTGTCACCAGCATTTAAAAGGAGCAGGCGCAAAGAAGGATACTTGCAAGAATTACAGATAAGCTCCCCTCACGCAAAGTGCTCCATTTTTACCCAGTTTGTTAAGGCAGACGCTGTAAAGTTGAGTGCAGAAAAGTACATCTCTTTTTTCTAATCTTCACACATTATGGGTGACTCAGAAGCATATAATGCAGCAGTTGGAGCTGCGCCTTCACGGCAAAACAGGGTTCATTTTGTGCGGACGGTGCACACCAAGGCTACGCAGTATTTACTATTCAGTAACTATATGGACCACTTGGGGTGACATGTTCTTTTTTTTTTTCTTCAGCGACATTAACGAAAAAATAAGAGTTATAGTAAAGGCGAAGCTATGTAAAGGACACAAACATAGGAGCACAAGCTGACATTACCCTTTGCATTTGCCACGAACTAAACCCTCAGCAGGTAGCACTGCTCGGGAACAAATGTATTTATAAAAATATCTGTATCTGTAATTCGGAAATGTGTTTAACCATTTTCGCAGAAGTATTTCTAGCGTTGCATAAAATACGAATGAAACTCAGAGTCTGTATTTTGTGCCTTAAAATACATGTATATCAATGTATTCCCGAATACTTTTTTAGGAGTTTCTCTGCCCAGCCCCGGTACGATGTTAGGACCTGGATAATTTTTGTTAGTCACGCATGAGTCCTCCAGCTGTGTTTGATGTGTTTCTCCTGTGTCCCCGTTTTTTTTTCATTTTTCCTGAATTTATTTTGTCTTTAAGAACCAGTGAATACCAAGGCTCGTAGACTGCTCAGCTTTTGCAGGAAACAATCGAGAGAGCGAACGTCAAGCAGA